>JAKRSK010010279.1:0-44404 GCA_029891615.1 Natrix natrix natrix | reverse complement strand
TTTTGATAGTTGTAATAGGGTTTTTAGGATGTTGGGTTTAGTTTTGTTTGTTGGGGGTGTTTAGATTTATTATAAATTAATGTTTTTTTATATGTTTTTGGGGGGGTATGGATTTATGGGGTGATGAGAGGTAGTGGGGAGGGTGTGGATTGGGGTTTAGTAGGGGTTAGGTGGGTAATGTTATTTTTAATTGAGGGGGGGGGAGTGTGGGGGGTAAAGTGGTGGGGGGGGGTAGTTTTAGGTGTTGTTTTGAGTGTGGATTGATTTTAGGTTGGGAATGAGGAGGTAGTTTGGGGGTTTGGTTGTTATGTGGAGGTTTGAAGGTTTTGTGAGGACAAAAGTATGTTTTAATGCACCTACTATTGGACTATTGGAGATTTAAATATAAGAATAAGGAAGATTTCTTCATTAGAGAACCCCTGAATGCTACGATACAAGATTGAATGCAAAAAGGGGATTTAAGGAGGTTCTGGAAGGAACTGATTGATTAACTATGGAATCCAAAAATTGTGAACATTGAATTTTGGGGGGGGAGTGACTTTAGGCTTGAATATATGGTTTTTGGATTACTGGACAAGATCGAGACTTATTAAAACAAGACGAAATGCTCCATCAGGAGGGAATGAGTGGAGTTTGGGAAGAAATGGTGTTGATGTTTCAAAGCATCAAGGACATTCTGATAAGAAACCACAAGATCATCTTGACATTTCTAAACCCATCAAGACTATATCCCATGGCAGTCCACCCTGCGAACTCAACCATCACAGATCAGCACGAATTTACACATCGCATTAACATTTCCAGCGACCTCTACAACTGAGCTGTAAAGCCAAGCTGATGACACCTGGTCTGCGTTGCGAAGGCGCTATGCTGAGAACTACAAATCCCGGCATGGATTGTGCACCTTTCCAGCCAATCACAATCATTTTTTTAAAAAAACCCTAAACGCATCTTTGGTCAAAAAGGGAGAACCAACTCCGGCGGCACCTCTTTCCTACGCTTTAAGGAACAGGTGGAGTTGGTTCGCGCCTTCTTTCGGTTTCCCAGAGGCCTACCAATCAGCAACAGATGCGCTTGGGCGATAGGGGCGAGCTGGGATCCAAGTCCTTCGGCGTCGCCGCACTCTTAATCCCGCCTCCGCTTTCCTTTTTGCTATGGGGAGCGCGCGGCCGAAAGAGAAGGGGAAAGAGAAACCAGCCCCACCACAGCAATTCGCCTGACTTGTTTCCCCTTGGTGCCTGCTTGGGCGAACCCTTCCTTTCAGGGTCGCTTCTTTTAGCCTTTGAGGCCGCAGACCCTCACTACAACCTGACCCACTTTTTTTTTTTTTAATTGAAAAAGTTTTATACAAACAAATTTTCCCCCTTTTAACCCCCCCACCATACAATGTAAATCTCATACAGATGCTATGCCCCCTCCCCTCCCCCCAACCCCCCCAAATTTTTCTCATTCAAATATTATACTAAATACTTTACCCCCTCCCCTCCCCCATCTTAAAATAGATTACTCATTCACATATTATACCCCCTCACCTCCCAACAAACATAAGTTTCTCTTAAAGTAACAATAGCCCATTAATCCCATCTTCTAAGTTAATTAAAAATATATAAATCATAATATAAATTTCTCTTAAAATAACATTATTTCATTAATCCCATCTTCTAGTTTAATTATGCATATATATTACCCCACCCTCCACCCTAACCCACCCCCACCTCCCAGTCAAACACACCCCCCCCCCCTGACCCACTTTCGAGTCAGGGTTAGGGTAGCTCGCACCTCGCGCCGCCCTCGCTCGTCCCTCTGCCCTCCGTCCCCGACTCCTTTTTCTCCAGGCCAGTTGCCGCTCACTTCGCTTCCCTCCTTGGTGTGTACGTGTGCGCGCGCGCGCGCGCCAAGGCTTCCACAAGCCCCGCCCTCTGCAC
Source organism: Natrix natrix natrix (assembly GCA_029891615.1). NCBI lineage: Eukaryota > Metazoa > Chordata > Lepidosauria > Squamata > Natricidae > Natrix > Natrix natrix. Next base: position 42,479 of record JAKRSK010010279.1, on the reverse strand, counting down.
CCTCCCCCACTAAGACAAGCGCCGGCAGCGGGCGGAGAGACAGGCAGCTACGCCACACCCCAGCCGCGGTCATTCGTCCAAAAATAGGCCGACGTGCTCCTCCCAGTTCCGGCAGCAACCGGCCTTCTCTCGCCACTATCCTCCAGCACTCCGCCCTCCGCCCCTCTCTTCTTTCCTGGAGCTGCGCCTCAGCGGGCGTTAACGCGGGATGAACGGTACGTACCCCCCCCCCCCTCCGGCCTCCGCTTCTTTCCCGCGCCATCCCACCTACCTGCCTCATTCCTCCGGAGCCCCTTTCTTATCCCTCCTGCCCCTCCTCCTTTCTCCCTCTTCCATTGCTCCTTTCTTTCCTAGCCCTCTCTCCTGTGCATCTCCCTCCCTCCCCCGTTCCTATTTCCTCCTCCCCCTGCACCTCCCTTCTCCTGCCCCTAAAGCATCCTGGGCCACTCAGTAGCCGTGGATGCTTTAGGGGCAGGAGACGGGGGAGTGTTCTGGGTGGTTTCCCCCCCTCTGCTTTACAGTCTCCGATGGCAGAAACCAATCAAAATTCTTCTTTCTGGGCGTTCGCTCGCCCACCCTTGTAGGTCGGGTTTAAAACCACGTTTCTTAAGTCTCCTTGTTTTCCACTAGAAAGGTGGACAGAGGGTTTCAACTAGCGAGAGCATGGAGGACCAAGGGTGGGTGAGAAGGTTCTGATTATTTTCTGTAACAAAATAGAAGTGAATGTTGCTTAATATGTATTTTTTGAAGATCAAAACGAGGAGGAAGCTATGCCCTCCGAGGGAGAGAAACCTGAGGCTGAGAACAACAATAAGAAAAACAAAACTGGAGCTTCTCAGGTAAACTGTCTAAGAAAATGGAGAACAAAAGAGGGAGGGAGAGAGATGGTAAACATCCTACATTACTTCCAAGTATTTCCAGATGGGATCAGTTTTCATCAAAATTTACTTCAGAGGTCTTTGAAATGCTAGGTGGAGGAAGAAATGATTTTTGGAATGGGTAATTTAGGTAATTCCCCATTAAACATCCTCTCCATAGCTTATGTTTAACTAACTTTCTTAACAATTTTTGTTCCTGGCTTCTAAATATTTTATTTCAACTACTTATGTCTAAAACCTATGCAGAAATGGCTATGTTCATTACAAACTTTGATTTTGTGACCACAGCCTACACAGGTTTTGTATTTATAGAGACAAAACAGGAGAATTTTTATCTTTTTAAGCAGTTAGAGAAAGCACAATATATACTTGCACGGCAAATACACAAAGACAGTCAAAACCACTCAAAAGGGTTCAGAAATGAGTAGATTTTCTAGATTTGCAGCTATACTGCAAATCGCTTTCTTGAAGAAGCCCCCAAACATAGTCCTGCATCACGTTTTCATTATACTATCCTTGGTAATGACATTCAAAGTCCAGTATATCCTGGTGAAAGCACTCGCTTTACTCCTCTGAGTAAGCACCTGTGTTCTCTTTGAATTTGTCAAGATGAGCATCAAGGATATGGACTTTGAGGGGACATTCTGTGTCCCATTTTGGCATAGTTCTTTATGTAGAGTTTGAAACAACTGCTCATAATTTTCAGCCTTGTGATTGCCCAGAAAGCCGTGAACCACTGCAACGAAGCTGTTCCAAGCTGCTTTCTCCATCCTGTTCAACCTCTTGGCAAATTCATCACGCTCTGTGATCTTCCTTATCTGTGGTCCGACCAGCTTTAACCTTTAACCTCTGACAGCTGTGGAAAGATATCTTGGAGGTACTTGAAAGCTGCCGACTCCTTGTCTAGATGAGGCTGATGTGCAGTGGTGGCATCAGAACCTTCCAAGGGTCTACCAGTGGCTCCCAGTTTATGTTGTTCTTCCCTATGGAGAACTTGGTCCGCTGTGGCCAGTCCCTTCTGTGATAGTGCGCCTTAGTGTCTCGGCTGTCCCAGAGGCAAAGAAAACAAGGAAACTTCATGAAACCACCTTGGAGCCCCATCAGGAATGACACCATTTTGAAGTCTCCAATGACCTCCCAGCCATAGTCGTCATACTTCAAGGCACTCAGCAACATCTAACTTTTTTTTTTATAAAGAATTTTTTAATGTTTTATTTTGAAAACAAACACAACACATAAAATCTTTTTTTGCATCCTGTAGAAAGTGTATCAGTTGGTTACAAAAGGCTTTCGTACATCTCTTCCACAGTCATCAAACATAATTCATATTAACTCAAGTATTTTAACTCAAATATTTATACATATTTCCATCATCATACCTCCATTTACATTTGACTATAATTGTTTAAATGTCCTTCATCATAAAATATACCAAGATTTAATACATAACCACATACTAGCATTTCATTTACTATTTCTAAGATCTTCCAATAACACTGAATCTTTATGTCCTATTCTAGTTAAACATTCATAATATTCAATAACAAAATTTTCTAATCCTTCTTTCCAAATCATTATTTGCAATTTACATCCAATTTCCTTACGTTGTACCCATGCCTATATATACCTTATTATCATTATCCCTCCTTTATTTGACTATATCCTGTATCATTTATTTATTATTTCTTAGATTTTTAGACCGCCCCTCTCCCAAAAAGGGACATTTTCCCCCTAATATTCAAAACTTAACTATATCTAACTTAGTTCTTTTTTTTTAAATTAATCTTTATATAAAATCCTAATCTTCCTTTCATGGGTACCATTCAATATTCATATCCCATTATTGCTTATCATGACACTACACATTGTATACATTATTATCAATTATTTGTTTAACTATATTATCACTAAATTTCACTAAGTTTAGCTAGTTTTAAGTTATACTCTTCCATCTATCAACCTGTATCTTTCCAGTAACTAAACAGTCTCATATCTTCTGCCGTTTGTGGTATCAGTCCTCTTATCTTCTCTTTAATCAACTTTGTATGGACTCCTCTTAGCAACTCTTTGCTTATAAAATCTCTCATGTAATTTTGGTGCCCTTCTTCTGTTTCCTTAATCCGCTTATATTTAATTGTCAGTGGTGTTATCAAAACTATTGCTAATAAAATTTCTCTCTTTAGATCCATAAATTCTTTTATTTTTTCTTCTTCTGTATCTTGCCATCTGAAGTAAGTTTCCCCTCCATTTTTTTCCTCTTTCAATATTCCACTCTTTCCATTTTCAGAGACAAACCAATCACCATAAATATCAGGAGTTTTAGTTTCTCTATATTCATTTTCCTCTTTGGTTTTTTGAATTTTAACTGCCACTTTATCCATTTGATAAGCCTCTTTAACTTCTTTGTCATATTTTGCTGTTAATTGTACTAGGTCATCCAACTTCTTCCTCTCACGTGTATTTGATAGTTTCTGTATTTCTGAGAATATCTTTTGCAGACTTAAAGCCTCTTTCTCCTGTTGAAATTGTTTTCAACTAATAAACTCTCTGGTTAGAAGTACCTCAAAGGAACATCTGTGTGCTTTTCTTCTTATCACTATCTGTAAACAAACAGTAAAACCTTGGAGTGCCGAGCCGAGATAATCAGTGAGAGAAAATAAAGTGTTTCGTTTCCAATACACAAAATTCTAGCTTTTGAAGTTGCAGTGCTGCTGTTACAATGTTGCAAAGTTTTTTTTAATGTCTTTTTTGTATTTCAAATTGAAAAGAAAGACCAATTCTTAAATGAGTTAGAAAAACACAGTAATGAAAGAGGAGGATTTTGAACCATAGGTTACAGAGAGTAATGAAAAAAAAGGAAAATAGAAGAAGGCTTAGTCCGTTCGTTTTAAAGGTCTTACATAAATTCCGTCTGTGAAGATAACATTCAAAAGAAGAAAGATAACCCCCTGCAAAAACCATTCCAAATTTAATTCTGCCGCTTATTTCTTCTGTTCTCCAATTTGAATTTATTTTAAGTTTTTTATAGGCAGTCTTAAAACAGTAAAATTTCCTCACCAGCTGGAAACACTTTCTCTTTCCATATCCTTCCGTTTTGGAGTCGCCCTGACTTGGTCAGCCAAATGGCTAGATTTTTTGTCACTGGCTTGAAGACTTTCTCTTGGATCGATCAGGGACTTTGCGATGTCCCTGAGATCAACAAGACATATTCTTCCTGTTCACTGTCTCTGCGGGACAGTTTAGGTCCATTTGGACCACCCAGTGGCAAAAGTGTTGACTGCGATCTCAGAGCATTGAGATCGCACGTCGTATCGTCGCGACTTCGACTCCTCCTCTCAAGGCACTCATCAACATCTTGACACTGGTGTAGTCCTCTTTCAGGTTCACAGAGTGAAACATAGGGCGAGACGGGTAATTGTTCTCGTTATGAAGCAGCACGGCTTTGAGGCTCCTATAGGAACTGTCTATGAATAGGCACCATTCACTCGGGTTACAGGTGATTCCTATAGCCTCAAGTAGACCAGCCACATTGCAGAGTCACAGCCCATCTTGTCGACTGAAGAAGTTGGAAAAACGGTGAGGCTTTCTCTGATCTGTGACTTGCACACTTTAATCCAACAAGTTCCACTCCTTGAGCCTAGATGTTAGAAGCTTAGCATGGGACTTGGTAAGACCAAGGTCTCTGATCAGATTGTTGAGGTCTTTGTTGAGGGAAGTATGGCTTTCTGTCCTCAGCCACATCTGTGAAATTGTAATCTCTATCTGCAATATCTTCCTCATTGTCTGACTTGCTTCTCACTCCTGATAATGGCTGATCCCTCTCCAGGAACGGGGAGCTCAGGGCTGTGTAGTACTGGGGTGATGAAGGAATGTCTGGATACATGATAGGAGGTGCACTCTTGCCAGTTCAAAGTTTGGAAGGGTCCACCATACAGAAGTAGCAGTTGCTTGAGTGGTCAGTTCCCACCACATTCTTGGGATAGCAAACTTCATGGCTCACTTTTTCCCCCTGTGCCATCCTGTAAACGGCAGAATTATGTCTTTCAAGATTCTTTATTACAGCCAATCTAAATAAAAGTAGAGTGGAGTTGATTTCATGCTCTGTTCTATCTAGTGGGGCTGACAGATAGCTCTCTCCGAATACTTTTTAAATATTTATCTATTTAGTAGTTTATAATATATAATACAAAAATCTGAAACAAAATAGTAGGAAAAAGGGAAGGGAAGAGTGTGGGGCAAGGGAAAAAAAAAAGAAAAGACATTGACTTCCGACTTCCTTTGGTGCAATACAATAAGGTAATAGCATCAAACCTCAATATTTACTTTTACATAATAATATAAAGTAGCCATTTCTATAACAACAAACCTATTAATTGGTAAAACCCAAAATCAAAGTTTCATTTTTTTTCCACCTCAAGCACAAGTCCAGAAACAGTTTCCAAGTAGAAACAAAAGTAATTGTATTTTTTCTTTGATCAAAGCAGTCAATTTGGCCATCTCTGCTAACTCTATCAACTTTTGCATCCATTTATCCATTGTGGGAATCAAAGTGTCCTTCCATTTTTGTGCGTAAAGTAATCTTGCTGCCATCAACATCTATAAGATCAAAGTTCCAAAAAATTTTCCCGTCTTTTTCCATTAAACCCCGAAGAAAATTTTATCTTTATATTCACTTTGTGAATCTTCTGTGTTAAGATATGAATCCTACTCCAATATGTCTGTCTTTTATTACATGTCCACCATAAATGATAAAAGGTCCCTTCTTTATATTTGCATTTCCAACATTCATTTGAAATACCTCTATACATTCTTGACAACTTATCTGGTGTTAAATACCAACAATACATCATCTTATAAAAGTTTTCTTTTAACTTGGAATTTAGTGTAAATTTTAGACCATTCGTCCACATATTTTCCCATTGTTCAAACATTACATGATATCCAAAGTTTCTTGTCCACTGAGTCATGCAATGTTTAAATATTCATTCTTCAAATTCAAATTCAATAATAATTTGTAAACCTTAGCAATAATATGTTCATCACTACCACACAGTAGGATTTCCGATTCATTTTTCAGAAAGTCAAACCCATAACTCTTTTTATCTAATTAAATCTATCTTTCAATTGTAAATATGTAAACCAATGGCAGACATGTCCTTCTGCTTCTAATTCCTCTTTGGATTTGAGGATAGGATCGCCAAGATTAAAAGATATTATTTGACCATAAGTCCATCAGTCTGGCTTTGCTACCATTTCCTTTCTAAAAAAGTTTCCTGGGGGGACACCCAGAGAAGCATCTTCACAAAAAACCTTGTTTTATATTTATTCCAAACTGTTAGGATAGCAAGGCCAACAAAATGGTTATTAAAATAAACATTTACTTTCACCTTGTCATATCACAAATAGCCGTGCCATCCAAATCTTAACTCATGGCCCTCTAAATTGAGTAACCTCTTATAGCCAGACCAAACTGCAAGCATCAAAATACAATTTCAAGTCTGGTAAACCCAAACCTCTAATGGCATCTGCCATTGTTTAAATGGAGTATCAGTTGCAAGTATTGGTAACATCTGAAAGAGAAACAGCATCTTTGGTAAAATATTCATCTTAATTACAGAAATTCTACCCATTAATGATAATTGCATCCCATCTCAATAAGTCCTTTTTGATATCATCCCCAAGAGGCACATAGTTATTTTGAAACAGTTTTGTGTTTGTATTTACCAGTGTAACCCCCTGGTATTTCATCTTTTTCTCAACCTTAAAGCCAGACTTTTTAGTCACTATGTCACCATCCTGACAGGTCATATTCTTAACAAGCATTGTTGTTTTTTGTTTATTTATTTTAAAAGCTGCTAAAACCCAAAACTCATTTAATTTTCTCATCGGATATTCTATATTATGTTTTGGGTCTTGCAAAAATATAACCAAGTCATCAGCAAATGCCCTCAATTTATAAACTTCCCTTTTAACATTTATATATACCTCTTATTTTCTCACCTTGCCTAATATTTCTATTCAAAACTTCCAACACCAATATAAACAATAAGGGAGATAGGGGGCATCCTTGTCTTGTACCCTTTTGAATTTCACAGGAGTTGATTAAGTCCCCATTAATAATCTTTGCTTGCTGTAATGTATAAACTGTTTTAATCCCCTGGGTAAAATTCTCCCCAAAGTCCATGTCTTTCAAAACCTTAAACATAACAGCCCAATTTAAATAGTGAAAGACCACTGCATCAAAGAATAAGCTGCAAAGAAAACTTAAAAGTGCCTCTTTGTTTAGCAAACAGCTGAACCAATCAGATACAAGTAAAATTGGAACTGGTTCTCACCCTCCTCAAAACACCATTTAAGCAGTCTTTATTTTAAAAATTAAAAAAGTTCAGCAAAGTACAGCAGTCAGTTAAAGGTGATGATAAAATCCTCTAAAAAGTTTAAATCCAAATTTTTTAAACATAGTTTCCATAATGATGTCCGGCTTCTTTATTTTGGTTTAGTTACAACAACTCCTCCCCTCCTCGCCATCTTATACTCACAAAGCTTTAGAAATGATATTTCAACAAAAAGGAAAAGCAGGCTGCAGCCAAAGGGAACCTCTGTTATAGCAAAAGGTAAATATACATAAAATTAGTGTTCTAAGAGATGGTGGCAGACTTTATTGTCCGTTTTAAATGGCTGGTTCTTCCATAGCTAAAATGATCTTGGTTGCCCCGCTTCCAGCCAGAGGCTCGACCGATTACTTCTTCAAGAAGCTCTCCAAGAGCATCCAGCCACCGGGGAACAAAAGAGTTAATTTCCAGAGCTTTCCCTTTACCAGGGAAGTTTCTTCTGACTTGAAAAACAACTCTCAAGGACAAATCCATGGAGAATCGGCAGCAGACCAAAATAATACTACTGGCAGGTCACCAAAGTTCCGGCAGAAGTCAACATAGCAGATTATATAAATGAGAAAAAAAGATGTTTCACACATTAGCTAATATTGTGCAAGCTATTACCATAGGGCATAATATATATATTGTAGTCTGTATTTTCCTAGAACATTGAAAATACTGAAAATTTTCTTAATTTCAACTCTTTTAAACTAATAAATCACTGAAATTCTATCTAGCGAGCAACAATTGTTCTGGCCAATTCTAGAAACTTCTGGACGGTTCTCACAGTTCCAGAATATTCTGGAAGTCTACTCAGCATTGAATGTGAACCAAGAATCTTCTTGAAAACAGATAAAGTTCAAAATACCTTTAGCCTTACTACAGAAGTAACATTTTTGTGGAACAATAGCTATTTTCTATTTGTTTTAGGTATAAGGGATTAGGAAAACACACTTTGTATCCAGGAACAAAAACTAAATGGAATTTTGTTACTTAGTGTAATATGTACACTATATATGCTGTTGCTGCTGTTCCTTTATAGTGCATGTTCTAATACACATAATATTTTTATTAGGATTCTCAGCCCTCCCCTCTGGCTTTGTTGGCAGCAACCTGCAGTAAAATAGGAACTCCTGGTGAGAATCAAGCAACTGGACAACAGATTATTATAGATCCTAGTCAGGGTTTGGTGCAGCTTCAGAGTCAATCACAGCAGTTAGAATTAGTAACAACTCAGCTTGCTGGAAATGCTTGGCAATTTTTTGCAGCTTCTCCTGCTTCAAAAGAGAACAACCAGCAAACATCTTCTGTTGCTTCAACTGCAGCAAGTCTGTCCAATAGCAACAATGAAAATGTATCCCACAAAACAAAACAAAACAATTCTTCTGGAGTAACACCAGGACAATTACAAGTTGTCCAAGTACAGAGTTCAGGTAGTAGTGTTCAGTACCAAGTGTTTCCACAAATTCAGACAACAGAAAGTCAACACATTCAGATAAATCCTGCTAATGCCACAGCTCTGCAAGATATACAGGGTCCAATTCAGCTCATTCCTGCAGGGAAAAATCAAGCTATTATTGCAACTACAAATAGGACATCTTCTGGGAGTATTATTGCTCAGAATTTGGCCAATCAAACAGTGCCTGTCCAGGTTAGGCCTGGTGTTTCTATTCCATTGCAGCTACCTATTGCTGGTACTCCGGCTCAAGTTGTAACTTCATTACCTATAAATATTGGGGGAGTGACTCTAGCATTACCTGTAATAAACGTTGCAACTGGTAGTAGTTCTGGACAGGTTGCCCAGTCCACTGACAGTGGACTTTCCAATGGACACCAGCTATTATCAACACCTGTCACAACAGCTTCTGTTAGTGTTATGCCTGATTCTCTTCCTCCCTCTTGTACAACTGCAGCCTCCACATCACTAACAGGCAGTGAAACGTTAGTTACTACTGCAGAAACAGGTCAGTATGCAGGCACAGCAAATAGTTCTGAAACTAGTACTGAAGAAGCTCAGATGACCACATCTGAAACAGAGGTACAAAATTCTAGTCAGCTTCAGTCTAATGCTTTGCAAAATGTGCAGGATCAGTCAAATTCACTACAACAGGTTCAAATAGTAGGTCAACCTATTCTCCAGCAGATCCAGATTCAACAGCCTCAGCAGCAGATTATTCAAGCAATTTCTCCACAATCTTTCCAGCTTCAGGCAGGCCAAACTATTCAGGCCATCCAGCAACAGTCTTTGCAAAATGTTCAGCTGCAAGCAGTGAGTCCAACACAAATACTCTTAAGAGCACCAACTTTAACCCCATCAGGACAAATCATCTGGCAGACGGTACAAGTCCAAAATCTTCAAAGTCTTTCAAATCTCCAAGTTCAAAATGCTGGGCTACCCCAGCAGCTAACTATTACCCCTGTATCTTCAAGTGGTGGTACAATTGCTCAAATAGCACCAGTAGCTGTTGCTGGCACACCAATAACACTTAATACTTCTCAGATTGCTTCAGTGCCTAATCTTCAAACAGTAAGTGTAGCCAACTTGGGCGCTGCAGGTGTTCAAGTGCAAGGAGTGCCAGTCACCATTACAAGTGTTGTAGGTAAGTCCTATCCATTTGGAAGCATAATAGTACTGTATAAAGATATACTTTCCTCTAAATGCAATAATATATAAAGATAAATTTACCATTGGCAAAATAGCACCATGCACTAATCTTGCCTGGGCATTTACTGAGAGCCTCTCTCTCTCCCTCCCTCTCCCTTTAATTTCATGCTGAATGAGAGGAATTGTAAACCCAAGATTTCAAATGTAGTTTTGGATGGTGCAAAGGGCTGCCATGGAAAGAGTGGAAATTCACAGTATGTGTGCCCTGTGAGATTTTTTGGGGTTTCTGTTATGTAATCAAAGTTGACACTTTCTGTCCTGGGTTGGTCAATTTCCATCTTTATGTCTGACTCCTAAATTTTCTCATTACCTTAGCTATTTGTTATAAATAACTTAGGTTGCAACTTTAAAATATTGATTATAGCCTCTGCATTAGATAAATATATAATTACATATTTACATATCAATAAGATTGCTTGAATTATATGTACATAATATGTTTTGATTTAATACATTTCTGATTCTGTTCAGGAGCCTTGAATTCATTTATGCAAACTGACAATTAATTTACTTCTTCAAGAAAGTTATAGACCCTTTTTAAATCTGCAAAATAGGCAGATATTTTATTTCCTCTTTAAAGGAATTCATATATAAGAATTAGTCTTTTTTTCCTCCTATATCTGCAGTGATTAAAATAAGTTATTTAATGTAAGAAATAGTTTATTTTTTAAAAAAAATATCCACTAAACTAAGATATGGTCATTTATAATTACAGTTAATTACAGTGGAAGAAGAACCTATATCATTTCAAGCTTAGGTTATATTTTACCATTACATTTTAACAGTTCATACATTCTTTCACTTTTTAGATCAGTGAGGTTACTTGGTTCAAGTTATAGTACATCTTTTTTTTAATTTATGTTTTTTTTTTTTGTTAACATACATGATTGCTTAGTGAACAGTATATTGACTGGGTCAATTTACTTTATACTCAATACTGATAATAATACTATTTAAGTGTACATGCTAGTACTCTTCCAACTTCTAACATTTACATATACTTAGTAATTGTAGTAAGTTATATTATGTGACAATATGCATAGTAATATTTTTCCAATTTTTAATTTCTAACCGCTGTTTTCTAATTTTTAATAAAATCCATATTGAAAGTTATTCTATATCTATCCATCATCCCTTGCCCTTTTTAGTATTTCAGCTCTTATTGACTTTACGTATACATAGTAATTATAGTAAATTGTATTATGTGATAATATGCATAGTAATATTTTCCCATTTTCTAATTTCTACTATTTTCTAATCTTTAATAAAACCAATCCCATATTTAAAAGTATTCTATCTCTATCCATAATCTCTTGCCCTTTTTAGTATTTTAATTCTTACTGATATTTTGATAGGTTTCCCATGCTCCTCCCTTGGGATCTTGTATCCCTTTACATCACTCTAAGTATTTCCTCTTCCACATCTGCCTCTCACTGTCTAATCTCAAACACCCATCAGCAACTCTGTCAATACTTTTGGGAGATCTTTCTCTTTGCCCTCTTCTACCCTTTGACCTCTTGCGTGACCTGCTCTGCTTCAAAAAAAATTATCTCTTTTGTATCTTTGTCTGCTTGTATCATTTGTTGATTTATTTCCGCTATTCTTTCCTCTACTCCTTCTGGTTTCTCCTCTATTTTCTGAATTTTTTGTTCATTCTTCCTTGTCATTTGCTGGGAGTTTCCTAGTCCCACATGTGTATCGTACATTATTTCCATCATCTCCCTATGGTTCCTTGTCATCACTTCCTGAATACATTGGAGCATTAATAGTATTTCTTTTTGGAGTGTATTTGTTTTTCCTTGTTGTAACATCCACTGTTCACAAACCGCTCCAGCTTATTTCTTTCTTCGGTTGCCCCAGCTTCGGTCAGCCATAATGGCTGTCTCTTCTTTGTTGGTCAGGAGGGTGCCTCAGATCAAATGGAAGAGCCACTGCTTTCCCGCGATCAAAGGATTTCTCCTTTCTTTGTCACCCCTCCAGAGTGACTTTAGCCCCTTAGGGCCCCGCAACGAAGAAGAATCAGCTGGGATTTTGCAGAGCCCCACTATCCGCAACGCCAAACTGAAAGTCTCAAGTTACAGTACATCTTGATGCAGTAAATACTTTTGAGCTTTATTACATATAGGTTGCAGATATAGTGAATGTATAAAAGTGGCAGTAAAGGTTTCCCCTGTCCAGTCGTGTCTGACTCTAGGGGGCAGTGATCTTCTCCATTTCTTAGCCAAAGGAGCCAGCGTTGTCCAAAGACACTTCTGTGGTCATGTGGCCAGCATGACTAATGCCAAGATGCACAGAACGCTGTTACCTTCCCACCGTGTGTAGTTTTAGCCCCTAATGCACTATTGATTTATAAAATCAAAGAAAGTACAAAGTTTTACCTAATAAGCCTTTACACACTGAATTTATTTAATTTCTATGGCCACCCAGCTCAACCAGGTGAATTGAAGCCTTATGATTTCAGTTTGTTTGCAGTTAAAACATTTGTTCCAACTTCATAAAATGATCTTCACTAACAAGTCAATCTACTCTAACCCTATAGTATATTTAGGCCAAGGATATATTTTTTTGAACATTATCAGCTAAAAGGTTCACAAATACTAAGTGGAGAGTAAAGTAATGATGCATAGTTACACTTAAGCTTTCATAAATGGGACATTTTCCTCTGTCTTGCGTTCAAGGAAATACCTTTCAATTAGTCATTTTCAACTGTTTCTCCATTCTTAAAATGGGCACATACTTAATAACAAAGCCAGATGTATATTATGAGTATGCCCAACCTTTGGAAAAAGTACAGAGTATACTGATTTATGAGATCCATAAGGCTTAAAAGCTGCTTCAAAAATTATGCAGATACTTTTGTGATTTGAGAATGGTGCTTTATGCTTATTCACCGTAAACTTCCCATTTGGATTACAGTTTACATAAGGTTGCCTTTGAAGACCACTCAGAAGCTACAACTGGTCCTGAACACAGTAATGCACATTGCGCATGGTGTTGCAAGTTCCTAGGTTTACCCACTTTACACTTCTTGCATAAGTTGTACTGGCTCCCATTTTCCTTCTGGGTGCAATTTAAGGTGCTGGTTATCACCTTTAAACCCTACATGGCATGAGACCAGGTTATTTGCAGGACTGTCTGTCCCTGAGAGCATCTCCCCGTCCTACCAGATTGTATAAGGACACTCCAGGTGCCTTCCCTAAATTCTTGCCACCTAGTAGGACCTTGCAAGCATGCTTTTTTGTGGCTGCCACTACCTTATAAAATATCCTCTGTCTGGTAATTTGGCAGCTCCCCTCCCTTTAGCCTTTTGGAAGGCCATCAAGACCAGGCTTTTTACTCAGGCACTAGGCTAGAATGAAGATATTTGGAGTTGGTTGTAATGATTAAGGCACCAGGTTTTGCTTTGTTTCAGTGTTTTATGATGTTATAGTTACTGGGTTTTATTGTTGTAAGCTGCCCAGAGTTGTATTTTAAAATGAGCAGCCATACAAATCTTTTAAATAAATAAATAAAATAAAGTACTATATTTTTCAGACTATAAGATGCACCTAAATTAACAGGAGGAAAACAAGAAAAAATAGTTTTTGGCCTCCGTGCATCAGGTTTTCGCCCTCCCTGGCCCCCAGAAGCACTCTGCAGTGCTCTGCACAGCCCATTTTAGCCAAAAACGTGCCAGTTTTCGCCAAAATCGTGCCCATTTTTGGCCTGTGGAGTGCTTCTTATTGCCCTGGGAGGGCAAAAACGCAACGCACGGAGGGTTTGGGAGCCCAAAACCGCCCATATTTGGTCTATAAGACACACCTAATTTTCACCCAATTTTAGGGGGGGGGGAAGGTGCGTCTTATACGCCGAAAAATATGGTACTTTCTTCTGAAGGCTTTAATGCTTTTTTTCATATTTTTTTCACAAAAAATCTAACAGCAAGAGCTGATGTGCCCTCAACCGGGCCTTATGAGTGAGCAGCAGACACTTGCAGCCCTGCTTCTGCGAGCAGCATGCACCAGCACTTGCAGCCCCACTCGCATAAATGAAGTGTGTGTGCATGTGCACACCTGCCCCTCACACAAAACCATCCCCTATTCCCCCCCCCCCCCAAACGCTGGGCTGGGGAATGCTGATCTAGAATACAACTTGGTAATCATTAGTTATATTTTATGAAAGTACGCCTAGGATAAGTAATAGCAAAGGAAGAAGAATAGTTGTTTAAGAGGGCAAGTAATTTTATGACAGATTAGGGTAATAGCTGATGAAGTCAAAAGTCAGAAATTGTGTGAAATAAAGGTTAGAAATGCCAGTTAATAAAAATGGAACATTAGATATAGAAAGGGAGAACGTTGCTATAAAAAATGAGCGCAGATACTACATGCTCTGACAAGAAAGACATGAGTAATTTGAAAGGATTGAAAATGATAAGTCCAAAAATGCCAGAGAATTCCTGGAGGCCTGGCACGCAGACAAATCGGCCATCACCAAGTACATAACATCTATAGTGGATATAAAAAGTCTAGAAACCCCTGTTCAAATGCCAAGTTTGTTTTTTTTTAAACAAAGTTTTATTGGTTTTTTTGATATTTTACAAAGGGAAAAGGTAGGGGATAGTTTACAAATTTTGGCAACTGCAGTGTGCGGTAGGTGCGCCCCCCCCCCCCTCCATACTCATAGTATACATTTGCACATAATTCATTATTAGATAGTAACATAATAACATATAGTCAGCATGTAAGTTCAGTTAATAATTTCGAACAGTTTATGTCAGGTGGATTTTCTTACTCATTTTTGTGATCTGAGCTTTCTCAATGTTGCCCCATCTCCCCCCACCGACAGCTCCGGCCCCTCCCGTGTCCTGTGTATCTGGTGGAGGATCCTCAGGTTTTTCTAAGAGTAGTTTGTTTTTTTCCATAAAGGCCTGTGCCTCTATGGGTGTATTAATTCTAACTCTTGTCTCCTCCCAGAATATTAGCATACCTTCAGGCATCAACCATCTAAACCACACCCCCTTCTGGTATAATTTATTCGCTAATTGCGAATAGTTTTTTCTTTTTTCTCTTACTTTCTTGGGGATCTGTTTCAGAATGGTTATCTCCTTATCTTTGTATGTCAGGGCTTGCCCCCGTTGTGTGCTCAGAATTTCATCTCTTGTGCTTTTTCTAAGGAATTTAATGTGTACCTCCCTGGGAACATTGTGTGTCCTAGCATAAGCTGAATTCACTCTATATACCAGGTCTATTTCCCACCCCATCTGTTGCTTCTCTTTCTGGATGTAGTCAGCCAAAATGTTTGTCATGATGTCCCTTATATTTTCATCATCTGTCTCTATCACATTTTGAAATCTAAGATAAAAGGACATTCTCTCAAACTCTATTTTCATCTGCTGGGAGTCAAGTTCTTTGTTTCCCTTCTGCATCCCTTCCATCCCTTCCCTCATCTCCGCCGCCCCACCCTCCAAGAGGTCCAATCTCTGTGAGTTCATATTAATTTTGGCCTGGTTCTCTTTAATTTCTTCTTTCATCTCCTGCAGTTGTTTCTTTATTTCCTCTTGTCCCTGTATAATTTGCTGAAACATTTGTTGAAAGTCCATCTCCAGAGATTTGGGTTGCATCAAAGCTGTTATTTTTGATTGTGTACTAGGACTGGAGGTTGCAGATGTCGGGGCAGAGGCAGCAAAGCCAGGCTTTCCAGGAGGTGGTTTTTTAGGTGGCATTCTTTATACCATAAAGAGTTCAGTCAGTATAGAGAATGGTCAATCAGAAAGGCAAGGCAGCTAAGAGAGTCCAAGAGACAGAAGGTCCAGGCAGAAGAGAGTTTTTGTTTCCACTGGCCCTGGTAATAGAGCAAAATTTCCACTCCAGGGAGTTCAAAGAACAGCAATCCACAAGAGACTTATCTGAGCAGCACGGAGACAAAGACCGGAAGCCTGAAGTTTCAAAGGTGGAGTCAGATTTCACATTTCATAAAGACAACGGAAGTGTGCCATCTTGCCCTGCCAGCTTCGGGTTTGGAGGCAACAAATAAAGTTTTCAAAGTTCAATGTTCAAAGTTTCCAGATCATCATTGTTTTAGGGCTTAAGTCTGAAAATTCACTTAATTCACTTAATAGGAGCGTGACATCATTGGTTGGCTCTCCCCCTCCTCCTCCTTTCCCTGGGGCAAAGAGCTAAATCGTTTCCAGCCGCCTGTCCGAGGGAGGGGGGGAATTCCCCCTCCCTCCAGCCGCGCCTCTCCGATTCACGCCGAAAATAGGATTTAAACAGCTGACTTTTTTTTCGTTAGAGTTGTTAGGGTTGTTAAAGGGAATGGAGAAAGTTCACACCTCACCGCACAGCAGCCGCATCCTTCTAGTTTCTTTTTCTCCGATCGGCATCGTAGCGAAGACGCCGAAGCGTCTCCCCATTGTGCTCCCCGGTGCCTGGAGCGAGGCGGGGGACGTCCCGCCGGCCGCCGCCGATCCAGGGATCCCCCGCGGTGCCGCCCCTTCGGCAGGACGCCTCTACGGGGCGTCCTGTGCCCCCCAAGGAGTGGGAAGCCCACCAGGGAAGCGGGGGGCGAGCAAAGCTTGCTCATCACCGTCGGCCGCCGGAACCGGAAGTCCTCAAATGCCAAGGTTTTGTGGTGTAAAAAAATCAGACCAAGATAAATCAATTCAGAATTCTTTCCAGCTTTAATATTACATATAATTTGTACAATTCAATTGTAAAACAATTCTTTTAGGGGGGGGGGGAATAAAAAAAATGTAATAATACAGCTTGTTCTGATCAGTTCCTCCTTGATGCATTTTTCTCATTAATATGCTTTAAAGGAGGAGAGAAATATACTGTACCTGTTCGTTTTTGTACATGTCTTTTTGCTGTTTAAAGTTCCTTTCCTCCTATTGTGTCTTAGTACAGTATTTTTGGAGTATAAGATGCTCCGAAGTATAAGACGCACCTAGCTTTTGGGGAGGAAAACAAAGAAAAGAAAATCTTTCAGAAGATAGGCTTAAGATACAGAAGGATCTTGACAAACTTGAACGTTGGGCACTATCTAATAAAATGAAATTCAATGGTGAAAAGAGTAAGGTTCTACATTTAGGCAACAAAAACGGAATGCACAGGTACAGTATAGATGATACCTTGCTCAGTAGTAGTAACTGTGAAAGGGATCTTGGAGTCCTAGTGGACAACCATTTAAATATGAGCCAGCAGTGTGCAGCAGCTGCCAAAAAAGCCAACACAGTTCTAGGCTGCATCAACAGAGGGATAGAATCAAGATCACATGAAGTTTTAATACCATTTTATAATGCCTTGGTCAGGCCACACTTGGAATACTGCGTTCAGTTCTGGTCGCCATGATGTAAAAAAGATGTGGAGACTCTAGAAAGAGTGCAGAGAAGTGCAACAAAGAGGATTAGGGGACTGGAGACTAAAACATATGAAGAACGGTTGCAGGAACTGGGTATGTTTAGCTTAAGAGAAAGAAGGACTAGGGGAGACATGATAGCAGTGTTCCAATATCTCAGGGGTTGCCACAAAGAAGAGGGAGTCAAACTATTCTCCAAGGCACCTGAGGGTAGAACAAGAAGCAATGGGTGGAAACTAATCAAGGAGAGAAGCAACTTAGAACTGAGGAGAAATTTCCTGACAGAACAATTAATCAGTGGAACAGCTTGCCTCCAGAAGTTGTGAATGCCCCAACACTGGAAGTCTTTAAGAAGATGTTGAATAGCCATCTGTCTGAAACGGTATAGGGTTTCCTGCCTAGGCAGGGGGTTGGACTAGAAGACCTCCAAGGTCCCTTCCAACTCTACTATTGTATTATTGTATCTGCCTCTGCCCCCAAGCAATTTGCCTCCTTGCAGCAAACAGTATAGACTATATACACTGTTTGTGGTGTATTTCTGTGCATGTGTGCCTGACTCATAGAAATAGCAAAGAATTGGAGAAATGTACATTATGGCAGTATATTAATGCCACAAAGTTTGTAGTCACACTAACTCCTCCCAATTATTTAAATAGATCTACTCCAAACATGACTAAGTCAGGGTCTAACTCAGCTGCCTTATCTTAATACTACAACAGGACACTGTTACATTTCAGACTATACTTATACAGATGCTGTTAAAATTGATGTGGCTTATTCTCTGCTATTTAAAAGAACATACAATAGCACTGGGCCTCTTCAGATCAAGCATTTATTTAAAAAAGCTTCTTCATTTTGTTAAGTTATATAGAACAATAATAAAGCAGTCTTTAAAAAATAAGTCTAATAATTTGAACATTCTAGAGGCATGCATAGTTATTGACTTACCTCCTTGCAGCAAACAGCAAACGGCCTGTTTCAGTTTCAGTTTAGCCTGATCAGCACAAGGGAAAAAAATCTGCCTCTGCCTCCAAGCAATTTGTCTCCTTGCAGCAAACAGTCCCTTTCAGTTTCAATTTTAGCACGGGCCTCCGGATGATCAACTGTTTCAGTCTGTAGGGATTGCCATAGCCTATTGCCGCCTCCACAAGCCCCATTTTCAGCCCGTTCTAGGCGGTAGGGATCAAAATGGGCAGAAAATGGGGCATGCAGAGGCCAAAAATGGGGCATGCAGAGGTGGCAATAGGCAATGGCAATCCCTGCAGCCTGAAACAGCTGATGGTCAGGAGGCCGATCCAACTGACCATCAGCTGCTTGTGCTAATCAGGCTATGCTGAAGCTGAAACTGGCTGTTTGCTGCAAGGAGGCAAAGGCCAAAGGGTGGGTGGGACTACATTCGGTGTATAAGTTGTGACCCAAATTTTCACCCTCTTTTTTTGGGGGGGGGTGCGTCTTATACTCCAAAAAATACGGTATTTTATTTTATTGCTTCAGTTCTTTGGGCTGTTTCATGCATTTCTTTGAAACTCAGCATTGACTTCTGAGTCTTTTCCCCCTTCTGATACATATTTCCCCATATACTAAGAAATTTAAGAGGTAGATCTGTTAAATCAGGCCTGTCAAACTGGCCAGATGCATCACATGCAGGCCACACCCACCCCAGCTCCACAAAAACAAACGCGATGCGTCGCAATACGTCTCACAACACGATCGAGTTTGACACCCGTGTGTTAAATGAACAATTTACTTATCAGAAGGGATCACTGGCTGGAAAACCACAATAAAGCCCTATACTATTAGGTTTTTTTAAAGTTTTTATTTATTAGTTTATAATATCAAATACAAAAATACAAAAGAAAATAAGAAAATAAAGAAAAAAGGAAGGGAAAAGTGTGGGGCAAAGGGAAAAGAAAGAAAAGGCAGTGACTTCCGACTCCCTTTGGTGCAGTGGAAATAGCATCAAACCTCAATATTTACTTTTACATAATAATATAAACTAGCCATTTCTATAACAACAAACCTATTCATCGGTAAAACCCAAAATCAAAGTTTCATTTTTTTCCACCTCTAGCACAAGTCCAGAAGCAGTTTCCAAGTAGAAACAAAAGTGTTGTGGCCCAGCAGGAGCCGTTGGAGCTGCCACCAGACTCTGACAGCAAGGGTCCCTATGAGTCGGCTCTGGAGGATGTGGAGGACCCTGGACAGGGTTCCGACTCCGAGCAGGGATCAGAGAGGCTGGTTGGCCACCAGGAGGTGCCTGAGGCATGGAGCAGTGGTGAAAGCCAAAGGGAGTGTGCTCCTGATGTCATGCCTTGGAGCAGTTGGGAGGAGACAAGGGACAGACGTCAGACGTCAGCAGTGAGTTGTTGGATGCTCGCCACCGAAGGGCTAATAGGCGTCAGGAGCAATTGCGCAGTTACAGGAGGGAATTGCACTCAGCTGATGATAATTAGGCTCCTCTCCAGACTATAAAAGGACTGCTTGTGCACACGCCTTTTGCAGAAGTCAATGCATGAACTAATGTGGGAGAACAGTCTTGTGAGCGTGGCAGGCTGGATTGCTGCCAATGCTTATCAGTGCCGAGTTGTTATGAAGGCTTATTTGTGTTGGATTGCTGCCAAGGACCTGTCTGTCTGTAAATAAATCCGGTAACTTATCTGTGGCTCGGAGTGTGTGTTGGGGGGGTCAGAACAGATTGACTTCTGCCCCAAACGAAGTTCCATTAAGCTGAAATGGAGCAGTTACATGTTGAGAATGCCCTCTTGGCACAACAATTGGCTTTGTTGACGTGGCAAATAGCCCAGGGGCTTGCTACCCGCCCCCCCCCCCCAGCCAAGGAGGAAATGTCCAGTGGCTACTCCAGACAAGTTTGACGGCAACCAAAATATGTTTGCAGCGTTCTTGGGACAATGCCAGCTGTTTATCAGCTTGAGAGCAGAGGACTTTCCCACCGACCAGACAAAGGTGGGATTTATTATCAGCTTGCTCTCAGGCACAGCAGCTCGTTGGGCTACTCCATTGCTATCTCAGCCTAGCCTTTTCCTGGATGATTTCCAGGGTTTTTGTAACCATCTCAGGCTGATATTTGAGGATCCCATTAAAAGGGAAACAGCCACTAGACTACTCAAGTTGCTGCAGCAGGGCCGTGGCTCCTTGCAGGATTATGTCAGCAAATTCCGGCTGCTTAGTCAGGACTCTGCTTGGAATGAGCCAGCCCTCATGGACACTTTTCAGGATGGGCTGTCAGATGACCTGCAGGATGAGTTGGTGAGGGTGGACAGGCCTCCGACGTTCGACGTGTTGGTTCACTTGTGCTTCCGGATAGACGCCCGGATGCAGAGGCGGAGGCCTCACCGCGCGTCCCAGGAGACTACTAGGGTGCCGGTCCCTCAGGAGACTACAGTTGCACGGGAGGAGCCCATGGAGTGTCACGCACGGAGATGGATAGACGGCGTGCAGGGGGGTTGTGTTTCTACTGTGGGGATTCTGGACACCTGGCTTTGGTTTGCCCCAAGAAGGGTAGGGGGGCTGCGCGGCCTGCGGCCTCCCCCTCAATGCCGGTACGGCGTGTCGAGAAATGGGCGGAGCCCGATCTGAGGGAGACTTTAGGTTGGGCACAGACCGAAACAGAGATGGACGGGCCTCCACGGCACATGATCTTAGCAGCGCACATCCTCTTGTCGGGTAGTCCGCAGGGAATTCCGGCCGACGCCTTGGTCGATTCCGGGGCTACCACGAACTTTATGGATGCGGCGTTTGCTACAAAGTACAACATCCCTCTGTACGGTGGACCCACTGATGTGTGTCGAGATCATTGATGGCTGGGTGCTTCTGTCTGGGCCTATCACGGCCGCCACGCAGCCGTTGCGCCTGATCCTTGGGGAGCACGTGGCTTCAGGCCTGCATTTCACCGTGGTTTTGGGCTTGGCATGGCTGCGGGCGCACGACCCTCAGATCTACTGGTCGCAGAACCTGATCACGTTCTCATCCCTGCAATGCGTCGACCACACCCAGCAGGTCTGTGCGGCCCAGGTACCCAGCTCGCCAAAGGTGGACGTGCCGCCGGATTTAGCGGAGTTTGCGGATGTGTTCAGCGAACAGGAGGCGGATCAACTGCTGCCGCACCGGCCTTATGACTGTTCCATCGACCTGGTACCTGATGCAAAGCTCCCTACGCGTCTTCTGTACTCCATGTCCAAGCCGGAGTTGGCCACATTGCGGGACTTTCTTGACAAGAACCTTGCCCGGGGGTTTATCCGGCCTTCGTCCTCACCCTTGTCTGCCCCATTTTTGTTCATAAAAAAGACGACCGGGGATCTGAGACTCTGTTGCAGTTACCGGCGCCTGAATGCCATCACGGTACGTAACCATTACCCGCTGCCCCTGATTCCTGAGTTGTTGGAGCGGCTCCGGGAAGCAACGGTGTTCACAAAACTGGGCTTGCGTGGGGCTTACAACCTGGTCTGAGTCAAGGCGGGGGATGAATGGAAGACTGCCTTTGGCACCCAGTATGGACATTTCGAGTATACGGTCATGCCGTTCGGGTTGACCAATGCCCCGGCAGTCTTCCAACACTTCATGAATGACATCTTCCGGGGACCTTTTGGATCAGTTTGTCGTCATTTATCTGGACGACATCTTGATCTACTCGACGTCGCGGAGGGATCATCAACATCACTTGTGTCTGGTCTTGCAGCGACTCCGAGAACATCGTTTATTTGCCAAGCTGGAGAAGTGTCAGTTCTGGCAGACTACCATCGAGTTCCTGGGGCACCGTATCTCCCCTGAAGGAATTGTGATGGAGCCGGGCAAGGTGGAGGCGTTACGTAGTTGGCAACCTCCTCAACGTATGAAGGATGTTCAGCGACTCCTCGTGTTTGCCAACTATTACCGGACCTTCATCCCCAGCTTTGCTTTCTTGACCGCGCCCCTCACTCGGCTCCTGCAAAAGAAAGTGCCGTTTCGCTGGCGGCCCACGGAGCAACAGGCGTTCGTGGCCCTGAAGCGCGCTTTTACGAGGGAGCCGATCCTGAAGCACCCTCATCCCCATCGTCCATTTGTAGTGGAGGCGGACGCGTCTGACATCGCGGTGGGGGCAGTGTTACTGCAGGCTCACGCCCCTGATGGTACCCTTTTCCCTTGCGCTTACTACTCTCGGAAACTTAATCCTTCCGAGCGCAATTACACCATCTGGGAGAAGGAGTTGTTGGCTATCAAGGTGGCGTTCGAGGCCTGGAGGTATCACCTGGAGGGGGCCAGGCATCAGGTCGAGGTCCGGATGGACCATCGGAATTTAGAGTTTTTGACCATGGCACGGACTGTTCTACCTGTCGAGTCCTTCGCTGCAGTTCAGGAATCTGTGGACTTACGGTCTCTGATACGGGATGCACAGCGGGACGACGAGTGGGTGGAACAACGGTCGGCTTGTCCTCTCCGCCAACCCTCTTCCCCCCAGCCGTCATTGCGTGAGGTGGACACGCGGCCTCCGCATGAAGTGACCCGGATCCGTGACTCGAGTTGGCTCAAGGGGCGGTTCCAGTATTTGGTAGACTGGACGGACGAGGGGTCGGACGGGGGAACCTGGACCGATGCGACGGCTGTGCATGCCCCTACTCTGGTGCGAGCCTATCATGTGCAGTATCCCTCGAGGCCACATCCTGAGCGTCAGACCCGGGGAAAGGGCCCTGCGGTGAGGGATAGTGTTGTGGCCCAGCAGGAGCCGTTGGAGCTACCACCAGACTCTGACAGCGTTGGTCCCTATGAGTCTACTCTGGAGGATGTGGAGGACCCTGGAAAGGGTTCCAACTCCGAGCAGGGATCAGAGAGGCTGGTTGGCCACCAGGAGGTGCCTGAGGCATGGAGCAGTGGTGAAAGCCAAAGGGAGTGTGCTCCTGATGTCATGCCTTGGAGCAGTGGGGAGGAGACGAGTGGTTTCTGGATGCCAGGCAACGGAGAGCTGATAGACGGAGAGAACAGCTACGCATTTACAAGAGATAATTGGATGCAGGTGCTCGTAATCAGTCTCCTCTCAAGGCTATTTAAGGAGCGACTTTTGACAGTTGTTTTGCAGGAATCAACTGATCATTAGAGTTGGAGACGCTCTCAGCTCTGTGTCGTACCTCGGCAGGCAGGATTGCTGTCAAGGTGGTATCTGGACCTCAGCAGGCTGGATTGCTGCCAAAGTGTTATCTGGATCTCGGCAGACTGGATTGCTGCCAAAGTGTTCGCTGTACCTGGATTGCTGCCAATGTGCTATCTGGACCTTGGCAGGCTGGATTGCTGCCAAGGTTTAAACTGTCTGTAATAAAACATCTTGCAGAGACCTTGTTTCGGAGTGATTTGGTATATGAGAAAGGGGGAGTCAGAACAGATTGCATAGTCAAATGGAGGGATTAAAAGACCTAAGGGACAAATATGGGAGATAAACTAAAAAGAAAATAAGACTAAAGGTTCCGATGCGGGTAACAGATGAAGGATAAGGAAAAATAGATCAAAAGATTTTTTTAATGAATATATTTCAATAATGTGTATTAAAATCAGAACTATACTGGTTTGATTATTATTTTAGCAGTGTGATAGATATCAGGATAACATTTTAAGATAAATGTATATGAAAAATTGGAAAAATAGATTTCGAACGACTGTTTTATTTATTTATTTATTTATTTATTTATTTATTTATTTATTTATTTATTTAAACTTATTAGTCGCCCCCTCTCCCCACAGGGACTCGGGGCGACGTACACAAGCAACAGTCAGCACAGTGTCATACAGAGGAGGTAAAAAATAAATAAATAATTACAATACTGAAAAAGGTTAAAACCCCAATAACATTAATAGTTTAAAAACTAAAATTGACAATTAAAAATGACCTAGGGGTGGAAAAGTTGTCGAATAATGCCAGGCCGGCTAGCCGAAACAGGTGGGTCTTCAGTTTACTGCGGAAGACTGTAATACTAAATATGTATAAAAATATGAACAGTGGAAGGTTAGAACTTAACAATGGGCGATTAGGGAAAAATATATATGTATGCATGTATGTAAATATATATTAATCTAAACATGTATTAATAGTAGTATTATATGGATTGAAGAACTGGAAAGAATATGAATAGAAATACCCGAGATGTATAAATGATCGTTATTGATACTAAAAATGTATAAGGAGATATTGAATAATGGAAGAATGAAGGATACAACTTTGACTTAACTAAGGAAATACGAACAACAAAATAGGTGGAAAACATGTCTTTGAATATTATAGCGATATGAAAGAGGGGGAGTTAAAATAGGGATAGAAAATAGTGGGGGAAACAATAATTATATATTAATACGTTAACATATACAAAAGGACAGAAAGATGGTTCAAACAGGAAGGGTGATAATAAAAGGCATGTATATATAATATGAAACATTATATTATACATATCACTCATTGATATGTATAAAGAATATAAAAAATAAAAATGGAAGACCGCTTTTAACAACCCCCTTGGCAGTTTTCAATACAAAGTCATGCCATTTGGGCTACAAGGAGCACCCGCAGTCTTCACGCAGTACGACAGTAAGAACGAAGACTCGAGAGAGGTGCAAAACAAAGAATGACCTTGGATTCTAGAAAGGAATTTTATTTTGACAACATCACATTCTACTCCTTACTATTCCCAATGTCAGCGTTCCAAATATCATGCAGAATTAAATCATTTTCCAAGGCAAAGTTATCCTTAAAGCTCCAATTTAATAAGACAGACACCGCATTATTATATGCTACTTCGGTGAAGGGTAGCAAGTCCAACCAATTGTCTTGCTGATAGTCCACATAACACCGGATGTACTGTTCCACCATTGCATTGGCCCTCTCTGCTGCTCCATTTGTGCTGGGATGAAATGCTGAGCTGAGTCCCTGTGTGGACCCGATCGATTTTAGGAATTCTCTCCAGAACTTGGCGGTGAATTGAACTCCGCGATCTGAAATGATCCTTTTTGGTACCCCATGTAGGCGATAAATGTGTTTCACAAACATTTTTGCTAATTTCTTTGCGGATGGTAGGCCTGAACAAGCGATAAAGTGTGCTTGCTTGGAAAACAAATCAATAACTGTCCAGATTACTCTATTACCCTTGCTATCTGGAAGCTCGACGATGAAGTCCATTGCTATCTCTTCCCATGGTCGGCTAGGGTTGGCTACTTGTTGTAGTAGTCCAGGGGGCTTTCCTGGCCTGGTTTTCATTGTGGCACAAGTAGCACAGCTTTTTACATAATCTTCCACCTCCGACCTCATCTTTGGCCACCAAAATTGACGTCTGGCGAGGTGGAGAGTTTTCAGGAATCCGAAATGACCTCCTAGTTTCGCATCATGACTCTGCTGTAGTACTTGCAGTCTCATCTCTGCAGGGACGTACAGTTTGGACCCCTTCCAGGCTACGCCATCATTCATCGTTAGGATGTCCTTGTTGTTGTTGAACCATGGGTCTGTCTGGAGGGCCGCTTTCAGTTCGGTTTTCAGCTTATCTTGGCTTCGAGTGGTGACTTGAGCTGCCTTTTGGTGGGAAGGAGATATGATGGGGTGGACAACTTCTTCCTTTTTACTGTCAAACTGGGATTTTCTCAACAGCGCATCTGCTAACAAGTTCTTTCCTGCGGGGATGTGTTTTATTTCAAATTTGAACCTTTGGAAATATTGGGCCCAACGAACTTGTTTAGGGGATAACTTCCGATGGGCAAGGAGAGCTTCGAGGTTTTTATGATCAGTCCATACCTCGAACGGTATATCCCCCCCTTCCAGGAGATGTCTCCAGGTGAGCATGCTCCACCTGATCGCGAATGCCTCCTTCTCCCAAATGGGCCACCTTCTTTCCGTAGTGGTGAGTTTCTTGGAGATGTAAGCGCAAGGTAAGAGGTGGCCTTTTTAATTCTTTTGCAGTAGCACCGCGGCTATCGCGACATCACTGGCATCCGTTTGGATTATGAAAGATCGCTCTGGATCGGGGTGTTGCAATATGGGTTCTTGGGCAAAGAGCCGTTTTAATTTCTCAAAAGCCTTTTGACAATCCATTGTCCATTTTAACGGTTGGTTTGCTTTCGGTTTAGTTGGGGAAGGCCCCGTTTTTAAGAGTTCGGTCAATGGTAGGGCAATTTCAGCGAATGTCGGAATAAACTGCCTATAAAAGTTTGCAAATCCAAGGAAGCTTTGTAATTGTTTGCGAGTGCTTGGAGGTTTCCAATCTAACACCGCTTTAACTTTTCCTGGATCCATTTCTACTCCTTCATTGGAGATACGATACCCCAGGTAATCTAGTGAGGTCTTGTGGAACTCACACTTTGACAACTTTGCGTATAGTTTGGCAGCCAGAAGTTTTTTCAGGACTTGCCGTACCAGTTTCACATGTTCTTCCAGGGTCTCAGAGAAGATCAAGATGTCATCTAAATAGACGAGTACTCCGCGGTATAGGTGGTCGTGTAGCACTTCATTTATGTACTGCATGAATACTGCGGGTGCTCCTTGTAGACCAAAAGGCATGACTTTATATTGGAAGCTGCCCAGGGGAGTGTTAAAAGCGGTCTTCCACTCATCCCCTTTCCGGATTCGTATACGGTAATACGCCTCTCTCAAGTCCAGCTTGGTGAAGATCTTGCCTTTAGCCAAGTGGTTCAACATATCTTTCATGAGAGGGAGGGGATAGGTATTCTTTTCGCATACCGCATTTAAAGCTCGTAAGTCCACACAGAGGCGAACTCCCCCATCTTTCTTTTCTCTGAAAAGCACTGGGGCCGCTACTTTCGATTTGGCTGGTTCAATAAAGCCTCTTTTCAAATTGGTGTCAATGTACTTCCTCAATTCTATCATCTCCTTAGGAGTCATAGAGTACATTTTTGGCTTTGGTAAGGTTACCCC
Source organism: Natrix natrix natrix (assembly GCA_029891615.1). Lineage (NCBI taxonomy): Eukaryota > Metazoa > Chordata > Lepidosauria > Squamata > Natricidae > Natrix > Natrix natrix. Next base: position 15,332 of record JAKRSK010010279.1, on the reverse strand, counting down.
ATGTTTGAACTCTATTGCACAGTCTGTGGGGCGGTGAGGTGGAAGGTGGTTTCCGTCTTCCTCACTGAACACCTCCGCCAGATCCCAATAGCTCTTTGGGACTCGTTGGATACCCGGAGGTTTAGTGTCTGCTGCGGTTGCCGCAGGTTCCGGACGGTCTGGGCTGTTGGATTCCAACGTTCCTGGGTGCCCTTTAGGCTCCACTGGTGGCAGTAGCCCGCAGCCGATAGTCAGTTTATTAACGCCGTCCTCCCACTTTATTGTAGGTGCCCACTTGTCCAGCCATGCAAGCCCCAATATAATAGATTCCTGCATTCTTGGAGCTACAATGAATCTGAGGAATTCATAGTGGCGCCCTATCACCAACTTTACCAACTCGGTAACTTTAGTGGCTGGGGCCCCTCCAATCAGTGTTCCATCCACTTGCTCGAACCGAATGGGATGGGTTAGGGGTCTTGTACGTATGCCTAGTTGCTCCACAATCGACATGCTGATTAAGCATCGGGTGCAACCGGTGTCCACAACTGCCCCAACTTCCCCTTCCACTCCAGTTTCTGGCACTTGGAGTTTGCCTTTTATTTGAAAGGGGCGGATGGGTGCACTAACCATTGGGTTGTCTTCAGCATTTCCCTCCTCCGAGGCTTCCCCCTTGGTAGGACTCTTTGTCACCTTAAGTTGGGGATCCTTTTCTGGAGGTTGTTGGCCCAGAAGGCTCCTCTGTGGTAGCTTCTGGATCCTTCCCTTTATCGCTCTGGCAGTTGGTGCACACGGTTGTGATATTGGGGCTGGAGCCAAGCACTTTGACGCTCTGTGGCCAAATTGATAGCAACGCTGGCATTCTATTGGCTTCCCTGAGGGACGGAACCTAGTTGCATATCTAGCCTTTGGAACTGCCTCATCACATTGTTCTGTTACCCATCCTGCAGTAATCCCCTCATTCACCTCTTCTTCCACTTTTGAGAACTCTTCTCTGTAGGAAGGTGGGGCAAGAACCTGTTGGGGCATTGCAGGGGAGACTAGAACTGGTGGGGAGGTCAATCCCTCAGTTGGCCACTGCCCAGTTATCTGCCATGGTGCTATCTGCTGAGGGAGGGCAGGTGCCCACTGGCATTCCTCCCATCCATGACCTGGGGTTAAGACCCATCCCGGGGTTGCCTGCTTTACAGGTTGCAGCTCGACCAATGATGGCTGGCTAGGGGGGGTTATGTGCCAAGGACCCTCCTGCTGGCTTGGAGGAGTTATGGGCCAAGTAGGTGCCCTCTGTTGGCTTGGAGCATTTTCCCATGCTGATGGCAAAGGAGGTGGCCAGTTGCATCTCATCCATCCAAACTCTGGGAAGAAAACCCAATATGGTTTTGCTTCATTTACTGGTTGCAGCCCAATTTGTGGTGGCTGGCAAGGTTGAAATTCCCCTTTTGAAAGGGAATCTGTCTCCCACTTAGTTGCTGGGTAATAAGTCATTTCATTTATTGCCGTTTGGAAGGAGTAATTATCTCCATTCAAGTCCTCCAGCTCATTGCAGCTTTTACTAGTGAAGAGGGGGAAAGATTGACTCACGTTTGGTTGAAGAAGTCGGTCTGAGAGGCCCCTCCAGCCATCCCCCTCCGGCTGTGCGTGCATCTTCCCAGATGCTATACAAGTGAAAATTTCCTCCCACGCAAATTCTTTTGCACTTCGGAAGAACTTCAGAGAAGCAATTCATCATTAGCTTCTTTATCTTAATTGTTCACTGATATTTTACGCTGATGTGGTCAGCGTTGGGAGATCAGTACCCCTCACCAGCCCCCTTGTACGATGGGGGGGGGGGGGTCTGGTGGTTTATTTTAAAGAGAGTTGAAATAATGTCAGCGTTCCAAATATCATGCAGAATTAAATCATTTTCCAAGGCAAAGTTATCCTTAAAGCTCCAATTTAATAAGACAGACATGTTGGCATTATGCTATGAAATTTCAACTCTATTTTACATCCTGTGGGTTCACCCAGTTGAAAGTTCATATCTTTCCCCACACCCCATAATTTATCACATGTTCCAATCATCTTCTTCCACGCTGGCATCTACACCCCTCTGCTTCCGGTCAGGTGTCGAGGTGCGGAGACAAAAGATGACCTTGGCTTCTATAAAAGAATGACAACATACATTCCACAATCCTACTCCTTTCTATTCCCCCCTCCCAACTACTACTCTAATGAAACACATAGGAAATTATAAGTGTGGCAGGCCAAAGATTCTTAAAGGAACCTCTGCAGGCCTGACACCCCCTCTCAATTCCCCATTAATGAAACAGCATAGTAAAATAAGAGAGAGTGTGGCAGGCCAAAGCTCCAGAAAGGAATATGACTGCAGGCCTGACAGGCGGCCTCTCCTAAAAAGGGATACAATTCCTGAAAGAGATTAAAAGATTCGGGTTAATGTCAGCATTCCAAATCACATCCAAAATTAAATCAGTCCAAGGAAAAGTATTCCTCAAAGTTCCAATTTATTAAGAGTCATGTTGGCACATCTGTGAAAACCCAAATCTGAAAGCTTCCTGGTTTTCCCCACCCAGTTGAAAGTTCATGATCTTGCCCCCACACCCACAAGTCCATCACATGGTCCAATCTTCCACCGCCATGCTGGCAGTTCCACCCATCTAGTTCTGGTCAGGTGCAGCCCGCCCATCCACATCACCGGTTCAGTTACAAAATGCCCCCCCAGCAATTGTCCCATCCAGCTGGCAAAAGGCAATGGGCACTTTCATAGTTCTCAGTCTTAAACCCATTTTCTCCACCACCTCTTGGCTGATTACACATCGGGTGCATTCAGAGTCTAAAAGGACCAACTAGTCAGCCACCAATGTTTGGGCTATAGCCTGTGAATCAAGCACCACCGGAATGGGCTTTCTTCCCAGGTCATGGATGGGGGAGATGCCAGTGGCTGCCTGCTTGGCCACCAACATGGGAAAATCAATCCAGCCAGCAGAAAGGGGCTTGGGCCTTATCTCCCCCATCCAGCAACCGATGTTTGGGATGCAACCTGTGAATCAAGCACCACTGGAATGGGCTTTCTTCCCAGGTCATGGATGGGAGAGATGCCAGTGGGTGCCTGGCTTCCCTCAGCAGATGGCACCATGTCAGATAACTGGGCAAGGGCCAACCCAGGGATTGACTTCCCCACCTTCCGACAGAACTGTTCTTGACAATGGCAGAAGGGATGAATGAGGGGGAAGCTGCAGGATAGATAGCGGAACAATGTGATGAGGTGGTTCCTAAGTTTAGAGATGCAACTGGGTTCCTTCCCTCGGGAGGGCAATAAAATGCCACCGTTGCTGTCAACTTGGCCACAGAGCGTCAGAGTGCCTGACTCCAGCCCCAATATCACAAACGTGCACACCAACCGCCAGTGTGGTAAAGAGAAGGCCCCAGAAGCCACCAGAAACGAGTCATCTGGGTCAAACACCTCAGAAAACTGATCCCCAACCTAAGGTGATGAAAAGTCCAACCTATGGGGAAACCTCAGAGGAAGAGAATAGTGTAGATGACCCAATGGTGAGTGCACCCGTCCGTCTTTTCGCCTTCCAAGCCAAGCTCCAAGTACCCGAAATGGGGGTGGAAGAGGAAGTTGAAGTAGTCATGGACACCAGCTGCACCCGATGCTCAATCAGCATGTCGATTGTAAAGCAACTAGGCATACGCAGAAGACCTCTAGCCCGTCCCATTCGGGTTGAGCAGGTAGATGGAATGCTAATTGGGGGGGGCCTGGGGGGGCTAATGACCAAACTTGTAAAGTTATAAGTAGGCCGCCACTATGAGCTGCTCAGATTCATAGTGGTTCTAAAGATGCCGGAATTAATTATCTTGGGGCTTGCATGGCTTGACAAGTGGATGCCTACGATAAAGTGGGAAGACGGCGGTAGGAAATTGATGATCGCATTTGGGCCGCTACCACTGGTGGAGCCAAAAGGCCACCCAGGAACGATTGAACCCAAGAGCCCAGAACCTGCAGCACCTGCAGGAGAGACAAAACCCCTAGTTATCCAACAAGTACCAAAAAACTTGTTGGCGGATGTTTTGTCGAGAAAACTGCAGTGTGACAGTAAGAAGGGAGAAGTTGTTCATCCCATCCTTTCTCCCTCCCACCAAAAGGCAGCCCAAGTCACCAACCGAAGCCAGGATAAGCTGATGACAGCGATGTAATTGGCGCTCCCAGCAGACCCGTGGCTCAACAATAACAAGGATATCCTAACAATGAAAATGTCAGCGTTCCAGGACTTCCGGTGGTGACGTGGAGGCAAGTGGGGGAAGAAAGCAGGGCTCTGCTCTTCGAACCCCGTTATACACGTTTGGAGGATCACCCAGGGGGATACGCTGAGCTTGTAGGGTGAAGTGGAGAAGTAGGGATACCCCAGAACGAACGAGGCGGAAGGCGATCGCCCGTTACGACTGGGGATACCCTTTTTAACCCAGCGTGTAAGCATTCGCCGCTTGCTTCACTGAATGGTGGACCTGAAGCCTCGGCAAACCACCAAATAGAAGAAGGAAGGAAGAGAATTGAATCAACTTTTGCTACATTGCTGCAACGCCTGATACAAGTGAAAACAGCGGAGAGGTACAGGCTGGGAAAAGACGTACCTAAACTATAGAGGAGAACGGGCAAACAGGGAGACTCCAGAGATCTGGCGTGAAAACCCCATTAAAAAGGCCACTGGAAGAGGTGAGAGCGACACTTTAAAATCTAAAACGAGCCCGAAGAAATGAGGGGGGGAAAAAAACCGATTTGGCTGGGGCTCCTGTGGACTTGGGTAGCAGGAGAAAGGAGACAGAAGGAGACATTGAAAGATCGTCCTAGACCGGGGAACAGCAGCAGACAGCCATTAATTATAGAGCAACAAAGTATCAAGGCGGAAGAGAAAGCTGACGAAATAGCAACATTGTAACAACTTAGAAGAGCCGGGGTAACTGAGCAAAGTTGAAAGAAAGGATTTGAAAAGAACTTAAAAGAACTTAAAGAAGCTCTAAACTTAAAGAAACACAGAGGAAAAAGTGGTGAATGAACTGTCTATATTAACAATACATAACTATATACAATTGTTATAATATTTATAAGCAAATATTTAAATTAATCAATATTTAAGATATATATATATATATATAATATATATATAATATATATAATATATATATATATATATATATAATATATAATATATATATATATATGTTTTCTGAGGTTTTCGCGGGTGTTTGTATGTATGTCTTTGGTTGTTCGGGTTTTTCTCCCGCGTAGAATTGGAAGTATCTTCACGACGTTTCGATGAAGTCTCATTCATCATCTTCAGGCTGCTGCTTCCGGTTTGGTGCTTCTGGCTTGGTGCTTCCAGGAGCAATGTGAGATCTCAGCCGGTTCCTCTTTTTAACTGCCAGTGGGGGTTTGTGCTGATTGGGTGGGAGCTTGGCTGCATTCTGATTGGGTGGAGGTGTATTCTGATTGGTAGGGGGCTTGGCTGTGCTCTGATTGGATGGGAGTTTGGCTGTGCTCTGATTGGATGGGGGCGTGTTCTGTTTGGGTGGGGGCCTGGTTGTGCTTGTGTTAGTCTGAGTTGCAGAGGGATTTGAGCTGGTGAGCTGCGTTGCTGTTGTTTGGCTTCGCGTTTGTGGTCGTGCCACATCTCCGTGGTGGGCATCAGTTTGCTTCATGTATGGATTGGAGGGGTTTAAAGTGGCTAATAATGCAGCTGTGGTCTGGCTTCTGGTTTGTGGTCGGGCTTCTGGTTTGTGGTCATTATCGGTGTGGGTTTGGGCTTGCTTTTTGCGTGGATGTGTGATAGTGGCATCCTGTGTGGTTTTCGTGAGTGTGGGTCTGGTATCATTCTTAGTGTTAGGGACTCGTTTGTCAGTGAGGGCGGGTTTCCAAATGGCTGGTAGGCGGGAGGTATCATCTCGTTTATTCATGCTGTGTGGTCGTTTTTCTATCTCAATAGCTTCTCTGATTATTCTGTTGTTAAAGTGTTCAATTTTGGCAATAGTTCTGGTCTTTTTAAAGTCTATATCATGTCCTGTGGCTTTGAGGTGTTGGACCAGGGAAGAAGTTGGTTCCTCCTTTCTGACTGAGTTTTTGTGTTCTTCAATGCGTGCCTTTATTCTTCTGTTGGTTTGTCCGATGTATGTGGTGGGGCAGGTGGTGCATGGGATTTCATATACTCCTTGATTTTCTAACTCTATTTTGTCTTTGGGGTTTCTCAGGATGGTGGATATTTTTCGGTTTGTGTAGAATGCTGTCTTGATGTTGTGTTTGTGGAGGATCTTGCTGATTCTGTCTGTGGTGCCTTTTATGTATGGGAGGAGGGCTTTGCCGTTTTCTTGTTCACTGTCTTGGATTTTAGTGGGGTTTTCTTTTTGGATTAGGTTAGTGATATTGTTTCTTTGGAATCCGTTGGATGTTAGTACGTTGGTGAGAGTGTGTAGTTCGGTTTTGAGGTGTTGTTCGTCAGCTAAGCGTTTTGTTCTGGAGATGAGTGTCTTGGCTACAGAGTTGATCTGTGCTGGGTGGTGGTGTGAGAGTGCGTGCAAATAGCGGTTTGTGTGTGTTTTCTTCTGGTAGATGGTGTGTCCTAGGGATCCATCAGATTTCTTATAGACTAAGACATCCAGGAAGGGGAGTTGGTTATTGGCTTCTGTTTCCATGGTGAACTGTATTTTGGGGTGTAGGCTGTTGAGGTGTGTGAGGAAGTTGTCCAGTTTATCTTTCCCGTGTGGCCAGATTATGAAGGTGTCGTCTACGTATCTGAGCCAGAGTTTGGGTTTGTGATCGGATTTTTCTAGAGCTTGGGTTTCAAAGTGTTCCATGTAGAGGTTAGCAATGACAGGTGAGAGGGGTGATCCCATGGGTGCTCCTTCTATTTGTTTGTATTTTTGTCCGTTATAGATGAAGTATGTGTTGGATAGGCAGTGGTTGGTCAGATCTAGGATATGTTTGGGGGGGTTGTATTTGTTTTGGATAGCTGTCAAGGCTTCTTTGATTGGAACTTGGGTGAAGAGTGATACAACATCGAAGCTCACGAGTAGGTCGCTGGGCTGTAAGTTTTGTTTCTTTATGATCTCTATGAACTGGAATGAGTTTTTTACGTGTGAGGTGATGGATTCTGCATAGGGCTGTAGTTGTTTGGCGAGAAATTTGGCTAGGTTTTGTAGAGGTGAGCCTATGGAGCTGACTATGGGTCTGAGTGGGGTTCCTTCTTTGTGGATCTTGGGGAGACCATAGAGCTTAGGGCATCTGGATGATTTTTCTCTGGGAATGATTCTTTGCTGGATCTCTTCGCTGATGGGGGAGGCTTTTATTTTGGATCTGGTGGTTTTTTCTAAGTAGGTGGTGGGATCCGTGCTTAGGGGTTTGTAGGTGGAGTCTTGGAGTAGGTTGGTTAATTTGGTTTGGTAGTCAGATGTGTTCATGACCACCGTGGCGTTCCCCTTGTCTGCTGGAAGGATTATTATGCTAGTGTCTTCTTTTAGGTTAAGTAGTGCTGTCTGTTCCTCTTTGGGTAAGTTGCTTTTGGGGGGCTTGCTGGTGCAGAGGATGTTGGTGATTTCGAGTCTGATTCTGTTAGCGTCATCGGGGTTGATTTTGGTCAGGCTGGTTTCAACTCCGCATATAATGGTTTCAGTGGGGATGTGTTTGGGAGCGACTGCAAAGTTGAATCCTCTGGCAAGGACATTGGTTTCAGCTTTGGTGAGGATCTTATCTGAGATGTTATGCACTGTTTGTTTCATGTGTGGATGTGAGGGGGGAGGGGTTTGTTTCTGGCGTTCCTTTAGTCTTCGGAGTTTATTGGTATGTGTGTCTGTCTTGAGGGTGGTCTGTGTTTCGGCTCTCCAGGTGGCAAGTTGTTTGGATTTGTCCCAAAGTGTGGGGTGGATCTTGTTGCTGAGTTTGAGGTGAAGTGTAAGGAGATTTTTGTTGATTCGGTCTAGGTGGAATCTTTTTGTGTGAAGTTCATTTCTGATTAGGGCCATTTCTGTTCTTTTCAGGATGCGTTTGGTGGCTGCAGAGTTGGAGTGGAATTTTAATTGGAAGCATGTGGGGGTTAAATTTTGATCTCGGCAGTTGCGTAGGAATGCCCTAAGCTCTATGGTCTCCCCAAGATCCACAAAGAAGGAACCCCACTCAGACCCATAGTCAGCTCCATAGGCTCACCTCTACAAAACCTAGCCAAATTTCTCGCCAAACAACTACAGCCCTATGCAGAATCCATCACCTCACACGTAAAAAACTCATTCCAGTTCATAGAGATCATAAAGAAACAAAACTTACAGCCCAGCGACCTACTCGTGAGCTTCGATGTTGTATCACTCTTCACCCAAGTTCCAATCAAAGAAGCCTTGACAGCTATCCAAAACAAATACAACCCCCCCAAACATATCCTAGATCTGACCAACCACTGCCTATCCAACACATACTTCATCTATAACGGACAAAAATACAAACAAATAGAAGGAGCACCCATGGGATCACCCCTCTCACCTGTCATTGCTAACCTCTACATGGAACACTTTGAAACCCAAGCTCTAGAAAAATCCGATCACAAACCCAAACTCTGGCTCAGATACGTAGACGACACCTTCATAATCTGGCCACACGGGAAAGATAAACTGGACAACTTCCTCACACACCTCAACAGCCTACACCCCAAAATACAGTTCACCATGGAAACAGAAGCCAATAACCAACTCCCCTTCCTGGATGTCTTAGTCTATAAGAAATCTGATGGATCCCTAGGACACACCATCTACCAGAAGAAAACACACACAAACCGCTATTTGCACGCACTCTCACACCACCACCCAGCACAGATCAACTCTGTAGCCAAGACACTCATCTCCAGAACAAAACGCTTAGCTGACGAACAACACCTCAAAACCGAACTACACACTCTCACCAACGTACTAACATCCAATGGATTCCAAAGAAACAATATCACTAACCTAATCCAAAAAGAAAACCCCACTAAAATCCAAGACAGTGAACAAGAAAACGGCAAAGCCCTCCTCCCATACATAAAAGGCACCACAGACAGAATCAGCAAGATCCTCCACAAACACAACATCAAGACAGCATTCTACACAAACCGAAAAATATCCACCATCCTGAGAAACCCCAAAGACAAAATAGAGTTAGAAAATCAAGGAGTATATGAAATCCCATGCACCACCTGCCCCACCACATACATCGGACAAACCAACAGAAGAATAAAGGCACGCATTGAAGAACACAAAAACTCAGTCAGAAAGGAGGAACCAACTTCTTCCCTGGTCCAACACCTCAAAGCCACAGGACATGATATAGACTTTAAAAAGACCAGAACTATTGCCAAAATTGAACACTTTAACAACAGAATAATCAGAGAAGCTATTGAGATAGAAAAACGACCACACAGCATGAATAAACGAGATGATACCTCCCGCCTACCAGCCATTTGGAAACCCGCCCTCACTGACAAACGAGTCCCTAACACTAAGAATGATACCAGACCCACACTCACGAAAACCACACAGGATGCCACTATCACACATCCACGCAAAAAGCAAGCCCAAACCCACACCGATAATGACCACAAACCAGAAGCCCGACCACAAACCAGAAGCCAGACCACAGCTGCATTATTAGCCACTTTAAACCCCTCCAATCCATACATGAAGCAAACTGATGCCCACCACGGAGATGTGGCACGACCACAAACGCGAAGCCAAACAACAGCAACGCAGCTCACCAGCTCAAATCCCTCTGCAACTCAGACTAACACAAGCACAACCAGGCCCCCACCCAAACAGAACACGCCCCCATCCAATCAGAGCACAGCCAAACTCCCATCCAATCAGAGCACAGCCAAGCCCCCTACCAATCAGAATACACCTCCACCCAATCAGAATGCAGCCAAGCTCCCACCCAATCAGCACAAACCCCCACTGGCAGTTAAAAAGAGGAACCGGCTGAGATCTCACATTGCTCCTGGAAGCACCAAGCCAGAAGCACCAAACCGGAAGCAGCAGCCTGAAGATGATGAATGAGACTTCATCGAAACGTCGTGAAGATACTTCCAATTCTACGCGGGAGAAAACCCGAACAACCAAAGACATATATATATATATATATATATATATATATATATATAATATATTATATATATATATATATATATATATATATATATATATATATATATATATATATATATTGCTACATTGTTATAACCATAAATAAGCAAGTTTGAAACCTGGTGGCAATTACTAGCTATATATGCTACAACCATTTAAATAAGTTTAAATTTAGCATTATTAAGGAACAATCTAAGCATTTAAGTACTTAAAATATAGCATTGTAGATGTTAATATGAACAAATATTGAGACCCTCCCCAGTCCTCCCTCCTTGCCTATATAACCCCTTCTGCCAACACCTCTAGATATTATTGTATAATCTATATATATTATTATTATTATACTGTATTATTTAAAACTTATATAGTATACTAAGATTAATGTGGATATACTAATACAAAAAAAAAAGAAGGGGGGAGATTGAATGCCAATTTGGGACAATATATACAAGATGCTTTCAGAACAAGATAAAACCATAAGAGAAATGGCAAATATAACATCAACAGCACTTAGAAGTGGAAAAAAGATGAACATTAACCCTGCAATAAACCCAACAACAAGGGGTTCGCCCCCCCCCCCACCAACGCCCAAAGGATCAACAGAAGAAATGAATGAAACAGAAAAAACAAATGCGGGGTCGAATACTGAAAATATACAGACAGTGCTGCAAACCATTCAAGAAACTATGTTAAAACTCCAAGAAACAGCAACAAAAAACCACGATGAAATGAAAATAGATATGAATAAAATGAAAGCAGAGATGTGTGAAATGAAAAGCTAAGTCAAGAATGACATACAGAAATTAGATGATAAAATGGAAACCATACAACAAGCTCTGGGAAAGAATGAACAATTAATAAAAGAAGTAGAAAAAAGAACAGAACAGACAGAAATAAAAATAAACCAGGTTGAACAACAAATGAAAGCATCAAATAAAAATCTAGAGGAATCGCTTATTCACATGGAGATGGACCGTGCAGCTTTCTACCTCCGCTTTCAGAATGTGACAGAGGTAAAAGATGAAGACCTAACTATGATAATGTCCGGCTTAATTGCAGAAACTTTAAACAGAGATAAGCAAGAGATCATAAATGAATTGGACGACATTTACAGAGTTACCACCAATTATGCAAGGAAACATCGACTACCCAGAGAAGTGCACATCAGGTTCGCGAGGAAAAAAGTAAGAGACATACTATATAAAATAACAAGAGAAGAACCGATGATGTACGAGGGGAAGGAGATACTAATATTAAAACAAATCCCACGAAGAGTGAGGGAACAGAGAAGAGACTACCAATTCTTGGCGACGCAATTAATTAAGCGGGAGATGGTTAATACCAGAAGTTTAGTTTGGTTAATACCAGAAGGGATGTTAGTAACATGGCAGGAGAAGAGAATCAAAATTGACAACCTTGAAAAAGCACAGGAATTATATGAGCAATTAATGTATCCGGAAGAAAAACAAAATACAGAAGAGGAGATAGAATATAGAAGAAAGGAAGAAAGACAACAAAAGGCAAGGGAGGGAAGACAGGGAGGACGTAGCAGGGAAGAGGAAGAACAACAGAAAGAAGAGGAAGTAAGACCAAAAACAAGAAGTCAAAAAGAAACTAGAGGCAAATAAAGATAAGGACAAGTAGAGATTTAGGAGAATGGAAGAAGAAATCCAACTACTATCTGTAAATGTCAATGGTTTAAATTCACTAACAAAAAGAAAACATATCTGGGCAAAATTAACAAAACAAAAAGCAGACATAATATGTCTACAGGAAACACATATCAAACAACAAGGTATAAAATACTTAGAATGTCCGAAATTGGGAAAATTATATACAGCATCGACAGAAGAAAAAAGAAAAGGATTAGCAATTTATGTTAAAGAGAGAATAAAGACAAGCTTAATTTATGCAGATCCAAGGGGAAGAATATTAATATTAGAGATCTGGATAAACCAAAAACCAATGTTGCTGGTAGCAATTTATGCCCCAAACAAAGACCAGAAAAATTTCTATAAAAAATTACATGAAAAAATCAGAGAAATCGGAGGGAAAAACATCTGTATAATAGGAGAGTATAATGCCATAGTAGATAGCAAAAAAGACTATGTAAGTGACAAAAAAACCAAAAACAAAAAAAAAGTATTCCCAACATGTATGGAGATGATGGAAGAGCTAAATCTAATAGACATCTGGAGAAAAATGGAACCAAATAAAAAACAATTTACCTTTTACTCAAATCCACACCAATCTTGGTCACGAATCGACATGGCATGGATGAATAAGGAAATCGGGGCAGAAGTATATAAAATTGAAATACTACCAAACACCTGGGCAGACCATAATCCCATTAAAATAATCTGGAAAGGAGGAAAAAAACCTAGACGAAGATGGACATTAAATCTGCAAATATTAAAAGAAAAAGAATTTATCCAAAAGTGTAAGAGTGAGTTGGAACTATTTTTCAAAGAAAACACAAAAGAACAGACATCAATACAAAACCTATGGGATACTATGAAAGCCTACATACGAGGAATCATTATAGCTTATTCAGCAAAAAGAAATAAAGAAAAATGGGCACAACAGAAAGTATTAGAGAAGGAAATTGAGAACCTAGAAAAAGAACTCCAAAACAAACCACAAAGTGACAAAATTAGAAAAGATTGGATGCTAGCGAAACACAAATTAAACATACTAGTCCAGGAAGAAATAGTAAAACACTTAAAACTGACGAAGCAAAATTTTTTTGAGCAAGCAAATAAACCAGGAAGGTGGCTATCTTATAGATTGAGAAAAGAAAGAGAAAAAAGATTAATATATCAACTCCAAGAGGAAACAGGTGAATTACAACACACAATGGAAGGGGAAAAAAGATTGTACATAAATATTTTGAGAAGTTATATAAAGGGGAACAAATAGATGACAAACAAATACAAGAATACTTAAATAGAGAAGAACCCCCAGTAATACCGGAAGAGATGAAAGAAATGCTAACAAAACAAATAACAAAAATTGAACTGAAACAGGCAATTCAAAAACAGAAAAATAATAAAACACCAAGCCCAGATGGATTCCCAGCAGAATGGTACAAAACGATAAACGATCTGAATGAATCAATAGAACCCCTAATGCTGGAGATGTATAACGAAACATTGATGAAAGCAAAAATACCGAACACATGGAGGGAAGCATACATTACGTTAATATATAAAGAAGGTACAGACCAAAACCAAATTCAAAATTACAGGCCAATCTCGTTGCTGAACGCGGACTATAAAATATTTGCAACAATAATAGCGGAGAGACTAAAAAGATTACTAAATGACTACATACACCCAGATCAAAATGGATTTCTCCCAACAAGACAAATTGGAAACAATACCAGAATAATAGCTAATATCTTGGAGTATTATGAGGTGCATACAGGGAAACAAGTGGCACTTGTATTCCTGGATGCACAGAAGGCATTTGATAATTGAAATTGGCAATACATGAAACAACAAATTAAAAATATGAATTTAGGAAATAAATTTGAAAGATTAATAGAAACAATATACTCCACCCAAAAGGCAAACATACTATTGAATGGGGAAAATACAGAGTCCTTTGAAATAACGAAAGGAGTAAGACAGCGCTGCCCACTATCACCTCTGCTTTTTATTCTGATGCTAGAAAGCCTTCTGATACGAATTAGAAAAAACCAGGAAATAAGAGGAACCAAAATTAAAAATGAAGAATACAAACTACAGGCCTTTGCAGATGACTTAGTATTTATTATAGAAGATCCATTAGAAACAGGGAACAAGTTAATGCAAGAACTAGAAAAATATGGAGATGTGGCAGGACTAAAAATTAATAGAGAAAAGACCAAAATAATAACCAAAAATCTGAAGGAAGAACAGAACAAAGAATTAGAAAAAACAATAGGACTCCAGGTAGTAAAGAAAGTCAAATATTTAGGAATATGGCTAACTGCAAAGTGCTCAACCATAAAAGAAAATAATTACACAAAATTAGTGCAACAAAAAAAAAGACTAGAATTATGGGGGAAAATTACAACTATCGCTATTAGGGAAAATAGCAACTATAAAAATGAACATACTACCAAGAGTCCTATATCTATTTCAAACGATCCCATAAAACTAGAGAAATTTTTTTTTACCGAACTGAACAAAATAATACTAAAAATTCATCTGGCAAGGGAAAAAAGCTAGGATAAAACTGAAAGCATTACAGGATGATAGAGGCAGAGGTGGTATGGGGCTACCTGACTGGGAACTCTACTACAATGCAGCAGCACTAAATTGGATTAAAGATTGGATAAATTTAAAAAACAAAAGAATATTAGCAATAGAAGGCCATGACCTGCAAACAGGATGGCACTTTTTCTTATGGGAAGAGAGCAAAAAGAAGCAAAATTTTAGATAACCAGGGGAATCTGAAAACGAACCAAGAACTAAAAGAGAACAATATCAATATAGATTGGTGGCCATACCTCCAATTACAATCAAGATATTAAAAAGATATAAAAGAATATGGAATATATACAGAACTGCAACAAATAGGACAAAAACTTAATTGGCCCAGAAAACAAATTTATAACGAAAATGTATAAATATTTGTTAGAAATAAACTTAGAAGAGAATATAGTTAAAGGCCTGTATGATAGCATGGGCCAAAAATTTTGGTTATAATATAGATCTAGTGGATTGGGGAAAAATTGGAATATAAATTATAAATAACGGATCAGCAACACTGAAAGAAATATATACAAAATGTTTTATCGTTGGCACCAACAAGATGGCAAAATGTACCCAACACTGAAACCGACCTGTTGGAAATGTAAAAAGAACAAGGACCTACTACCACATGTGGTGGACCTGCCCGGAATCGCAAAAATATTGGAAAAGAATCTGGAAGTGGGCACAATGAAATTACGGGGAACAATAAAGTATAAACCTGAAACCTTCTTACTATGAATAATTAAAGGGAAACTACACAAAATAAAATTAAATATCTACTAACACATAATATTAACCACACTAAATGGGGGGGGGGGGGGGGGGTGGGGTGGGGGGGGGGGGGGGGGGGGGGTGGGGGGGATGGTGGGGGGGGGCGGGGGGCGGGGGGGGGGGGGGGGGGGGGGGGTGGGGGTGGGGGGGGGTGGGGGTGGGGGGGGGGGGTGGGGGGGGGTGGGGGGGGGGGGT
>JAKRSK010010275.1:0-14927 GCA_029891615.1 Natrix natrix natrix | reverse complement strand
TGAATTATAGTTCAATTTTCTTTTTAATCTTTGCACTGAACAGTCCTATCAGTTCTTCTTCTCTAATGCTCAAACTTTCTCCTTTCCTCCCTCCCTTCTCCTCCCCCCACCAATAAAGTAAGATGAGATAGAGATATGGGATTGTAGGGACTAAATTTAAAAGTAAAGCTTTCTTGGAGCTAAAATTAATTCCCCCAAGGTAAATCAACATTCAAATTTCCCAAATCCTATTTCCAGGCAATTCCAACCACCCTCCTGGCAATCATATAATAAAAAATAAGAATTAAAATTATTTTTAAAAAAGCCAGTTGTCCCAACCAAGAATATGCTTATATTTAGAGCTGGTTATTTTATTATGCAGAAAATCCCAAGTCTCTGGACTGTTTTCTCAATGGCTGGCTTAGGATGTTTTCAATTTTCCCCACCTTCAAAATATCTACTTTTTTTTAATGCACAAAAAATTGTGAACATGGAGATGAGACAACTTTATTTGTGTTTATTTGATCTGATTGCCACTCACAAAACACTGAGATGGTTGAGAAGGTTTATAGTACAACTTCCAAGGTTCAAAGAATAAGATTGGTGTTGGTAAAAGTTGGTCTGATTATTCGGGTAGAATTAATACTTTGCTATTTCCATGACTATACCTTTTTTAGTCTTTCTTTGCTTTTTTAGCAATTAGAATCTGAGCATGTAATGAATATTCCCGTGTGAGATTTCAGAAATGAATCCTGTATCTCAAAATGTTATGCAATGTCTCCTAAATTAACCATCTTTATTCATTTATCTTGGAAATCCTCAGTTATCCAAATCATGGTTGTCTCAAAAGTACTTCTTCAAAAGGTAACTGGGCTTTCTTTGTTTTTCATTGAAGATGTTTTGCTTCTCATCCAAGAAGCTTCATCACTTATGACTGGATGGTGGAGGGGGGGGGGAATAGAACAATTAACACTGACAGGAAGAACTAACAGTACCATCCTCCCTAAGCCATCTCTTCAGAGCTGATGAAGCTTCTTGCATGACAAGCGAAACAGCTCAAAGGAAAAACAAGGAAAGTCCAGATGCCTTTTGAAAAAGAAACTTTAAGCTCTCCTTTATTTAGGAAGTTATTTTTTTTTCTGCTTAAATGCGTTCTTTTTTTACTTCAGGAAAACAGAAGATTGCCACTGTACGTCTGAAATATCAATCCAAAGACTGAAATCTAATGTGGTGCCATTTGAGCTACCGCTGAGAAATCATTTTTGAAATGATGGAGCCTAGGAACGTGTCCAGAGTGACCGAGTTCATCCTATTAGGAATTCCTTTTCTGTATGATTTCCACCGATTCTTCTTTGTGCTGGGTCTCTTCATGTACCTGGTAACCATCCTTGGGAATGGCTTCATCCTCATCATCGTCGCAATTGAGCCAAGACTTCAGACCCCAATGTACATCTTCCTCAGCAACCTTGCTTTCCTGGAGATCTGCTATACCTCCACTGCGGTCCCCAAATTACTACAGACGTTTATACAAACCAAGACCACCATCTGCTTCCACTGTTGCCTTACTCAAGCACTTTTTCACTTCTGTTTTGGCAGTACAGAGCTTTTCATCCTCACTGCGATGGCCTTTGACCGCTATCTGGCCATCTGCAAGCCCCTTCAGTATCCCATCATGATGTCCAAGCACGTGTGCCTTCAAATGTCTCTGGCCACCTGGTATGTCTCCTTTCTGATTATCTTTCCTAATACTTTTATCGTTTGGAGAATGCCGTTTTGCAAGTCCAATATCATTGACCATTTCTTCTGTGATTTTGGTCCCCTGTTGAGCCTTATCTGTGCAGAAACTCATTTCGTTGAAACTCTTGGACTGTTGACAGCCTTTCTCAGCGTGATTATGACTTTGTTTCTCATCATTCTGTCTTACGTTTTCATCATTGACACCATCCTGCGCATTCCCTCCGCCGTAGGACGGAAGAAGGCCTTCTCCACCTGCTCATCTCACCTGTTGGTGGTGTCCATATTATATGGTGCTCTTCTCTTCATGTACGTGAGGCCCAATGTCCCCTCCTCAAACCGCTTTACGAGGACCATGGCAGTCTTGAACACCACTCTTACCCCAATGGTGAATCCTTTCATATACACCATCCGGAATGCCGAAGTCAAAAAAGCCGTCCAGAATGTAATCCATAAAAGGAAAGGGACCTTAAATTGAAATAATGATTGGAACAATAGTTCCAGGACTCTCATATGTAGTAGAAAAAAATTAAATTTAGAGGATGCAATCAGAATTCAACTGTCAATAATTTCAGGTTGAAAAATGTCTAGGTTGATGAAAAGAAGGACTAGGGGTGACATGGTAACAGTATTCCAATATCTCAGGGGTTGCCACAAAGAAGAGGGAGCATGTTGTGTCCTGCCGGAGGCCAGTAGGTCTGGCAGCAGAGTCGAACAGTGAGGAGGTTGGGGAGGAACATGGGCCAGTCTTGAGGTTTGGAGAAAGCAGAGACGAGGGCTCTCTGTCGGATGCAGAGAGGGAATTAGACAGCAGTGAGGCAGAAGAGCAGCTGGAGCCCGTTCCCAGTGTGCTCATTGACAGAGCTGCCAGAAGACAAGAATGACTAAGAAAGCAGGGTTGACTTAGGAGTCACTTGCAGTTGTTAAGTTTTTAACATGTTCGCTTAGCGAATCTGGCTTTCCCATTGACTTTGTTTGTGGGAAGGTCGCCAATTTGGATCATGCGACCTTGGGACATCGCAACCGTCATGAATACGGATCAGTTGTTAAGCGTCTGAATTTTTGAGCATTGGGGACCATGGGGATGCTGCAATGGTTATAAGCGTGATTAGTCTCTTTTTCTGTGCCGTTATCACTTCAAACGGTCACTAAGCAAATGCTTATAATTTGAGGACTACCTGTACAGATGCTCAATGTTTTTGAATGCTGAACATGAGGACGGCATGTCTTAAGATTCTTTTGTGTACAATCATAATCTTTATTAAGAAATAAAAAAAATAATATATGAAGGAAAATGGGTTTTGTTCTGCATTTATTGGAATTTATATCCCAACTTTCTTCTCGAGTGGCCCTCAAAAGCTAAATAAATTAGAGGGTTTGTGTGAGGAAAATCATGTATTCCAGGCATATATATCAGAAAAACAAAAAGGTCCAAATGAGAGAGAGAAAGATCTCCCAGAAGCAGTGACATGCAGTCAGGGGAGGCAGGGGAGGCGGAGCCTCACCACTCTTGTCATGAAAATAAAAAAGAATTACTCCAGGAAGCCGTGAAAGTGGCTGGGAGAGGCGCGCGGCTTGGTTTAGCCTCCCTGGACATCTAAGCAGCAGCCCCAAGTGTGCCGATCTCACCATTTTTTACATCGGGCGAGCCCAGGATCCTTGCAAGGGGAATGGGACGTGTGCAGGAAGCTCCTCAGCTCCAGCCTCAATCAGCGCAGCCGCGGTCTCCTTCATCTTGCCTCAGGAAGGAGGGGAATGGGACCACGTGTGCAGGGGAAGGGGATCGTGGCTCTGCTAATCTGAGGCTGTGTGCTGAGGAGCCGCCTGCAAACGTGGTCCCATTCCCCTTGCAAGGATCCCGGGCTCGCCCAATGCAAAAAATGCCTAGGTACCATGTTTCCCCGAAAATACAACCTGTCCCGCGCTCACTGACCTAGCGTTATCCCGAAAGCGCCAAGTTACAGGAGCCGGGGGTGGGGGGAGCGCTCACGTTGCTTGCTGCCTTCAGTATACCGCTAGGTTGGGGAGTGGCGTTCTGTCCGGCCAGAGGGGAGAGTTGCCGGGCGGCTGCTCTCTTGTGAACTGGCTCCCAAAGAGCCGGGCACAGCCTCAGGGGCGAAGCAGCCATGAGGTAACTATGCTCACGAGCAGCCGCCCGGAAAATCCCCTCTCTAGCCGGGAAAAGCACCATTCACTGACCTGAGCAGCCGCCCGGCAAATCCCCTCTCCAGCCGGGAAAAGCGCCATTCACCAAGCCCGCTCTAGGAGTGCTCTCTATGGTGGGCCGGCTGCTGGAAGACTGTCCGGAAAACTCTCTGTCCAGCAGCCGGCCCACCATAGAGAGCACTCCTAGAGCGGCCGATGCTGGAAGTTTTGGAGTTTGGAAGTTATGCACGGAGCGGAGCAGGGCGGCGGCGGGCGGTGGCGGGCAGCAGCAGCCAGCAGCAGTCGCCTGGGAGAGCTGCGCAAGGGCTTGGTGAATGGCGCTTTTCCCGGCTGGAGAGGGGATTTGCGGGGCGGCTGCTCAGGTCAGTGAATGGTGCTTTTCCCGGCTGGAGAGGGGATTTGCGGGGCGGCTGCTGAGGTCAATGAATGGCACGTTTCCCGGCTGGAGAGGGGAATTGCGGGGCGGCTGCTCAGGTCAGTGAATGGCGCTTTTCCTGGCTGGAGAGTTTCCCGGCAACTCTCCCCTCTGGCCGGACAGAACGCCACTCCCCAACCTAGCGGTATACTGAAGGCGGCAAGCAACGTGAGCGCTCCCCCCACCCCTGGCTCCTGTAACTTGGCGCTTTCGGGATAACGCTAGGTCAGTGAGCGCAGGACAGGTTGTATTTTCGGGGAAACACAGTACCCAGGCATTTTTTGCATTGGGCGAGCCTGGGATCCTTGCAAGGGGAATGGGACCACGTGTGCAGGCGGCTCCTCAGCGCACAGCCTCAGATTAGCAGAGCCGCAATCCCCTTCCCCTGCACACGTGGTCCCATTCCCCTCCTTCCTGAGGCAAAATGAAGGGGACCGCGGCTGCGCTGATTGAGGCTGGAGCTGAAGAAATTTCTCCGTTTGGGCTGCGCCCCTGCGATCGGAGCAACCACGTGGTTTGATGACGTCACCAGCCTCACCAGTCATAAACGTCACCGCACGTCACTGCCCAGAAGTGACATTGATGGGTGTGCGGGAGACTTGACAACTAGACGTAGATGTAGAGGCAGATGGAATACTTTATATTAAATATGAATGATATAAGGAGACATAAGATCCCAAGGGAAGAATATGGGTTAAAAAGGCAATAAGAGGTGAAATACTTAAAACAGCAAGAGATGACGGATAGATATACCTCCTAATATAGAATTTGCTTGATTAAGAGTTAGAAAATAGACGTGGAAACTAAGATGGGGAAAATATTACAATGTATACTGCTTTATAACTATTTTCCAAGGCACCCAAGTGTAGAACAAGAAGCAATGGGTGGAAACTAATCAAGGAGAGAAGCAACTAAGAACTGAGGAGAAACTTCCTGACAGTCAGAACAATGAATCAGTGGATTAATTGCCTCCAGAAGTGGTGAATGCCCCAACACTGGAAGTCTTTATGAAGATGTTGGATAGCCATTTGTCTGAAATGGTATAGGGTTTCCTGCCTAGGCAGGGGGTTGGACTAGAAGATGTCCCTGCTATTGTATTGTAACTTTTTTATCCTGTCCTCTGCATTAACTTTGCTAATTCTCTGGACATTTTAAAAAATAATTTTATTTATAGTGTTTTCTTTAACATACATAAGTGCTTAGTGAACAGTGTGGAATCTGGATCAATTTACTTTATACATAATACTAATAACAATAAAAGTTTAAAGTTCAGATCAAACTGTATTATGATTTTGACATGCTTCTCTTTTATTTAGTCAGTCTTCCATAAAAAGAAAGGGATCTCAAAGCCAAAAAATGAAACAATTCAACTGTTCTGTCCATGTACTGCTTTGCAGAATAAACGGATTACACTAGAACAAAATAAAACTTCCCAAAAGTTTTAATAGACACATAATTTTGGACTTAATTGATCCTTTTCTTACTTTTAAAATACTAATTTTAAAAACCCAGAATGAATGTTACTAAATGAATAATTGCAAGTTGACAGATACCAGTCAGGATTATTTTTTTAAAAAGAGGAACATTGCATATTGGAACAGTTTCACCCAATAAATCTGCCCTTGTGGAGGTAATTAGTAACTCAGTAGCTGGCAAACCACGCTGGGGGAACTAAAGTCCACATTTTTTTCCTCTAATCCCTTCCCTTATGAGAAGGAACGATAGATTTGGCATGTAGGCAGAAGCACGTAGCAAGCAACAGGACTTCAGTCAGTAAACATGTGGGTCACATAGCTATAGTATGAGTTGTCCACGAGGCTAGCATGCTTTTATGTAACCAATCAGCATTTGCCAAATATATTATGCTGTCCAATGAGCTTTTGCTGTGTGGAGAAGAGTTACAGTAAAAAGGGAACTTCTGGGAGTGCCTTATAATCAGATGCCTTCCAGTTCAGGAAAAAAACAAGAATCAATGAAGGAATGTAACAAAACTCAAAAATAATAGGTATGGGTAAAATAAGAAAGTTAAGAATGGTGAAACCCAAATAAAACACAACTGAATGGGAAAAATAATAATAAAAATAAAAACTTAATTAATTTTTAGTGATTAATAAGTAGAACTTTGTAGATGCTTATAGAATGTTTTTGTTTTTAAAATGTTTATTCGTTAACAGATAACCCATCATGACAATAATAATGAAATAATAACTCTAACTGGTAAAAACAATTTGGATATAAACTATAATATGGGACCTGGGGAAAAGATTTATTAATTTTATTAATATATTTTTTTTGTTTAGATTTTGTTATAAAGATGTAATCTCTCCTGGGTACTTATAAATTCTAGTAATAAATTTTTCTCTAGATTTATTATAATATAAATGATTCTAGACAAAAGCACACTTAAACAAATATAGTTAAATGAGAATGATGGTATATTGATGGTATAAAGATTTTTGATTTAAAATGTACAATTCAATATGAAGTATAAAGAATGATTGTAGTAACGCACGAAATTTATTTGTAACCAATCGACATGCTTTCTGGAAGATGTAATGAAGAATGTTTTTGTGTGTGTTTTTTGTTTGATTAAAACAATAAAAAAAATAACAGATACCTTCCAGTTCTTTTTCCCCATCAACCTGATTCCTGTCTGTTTCCTCATTTCTACGTCACTCCTAATGATCAATCCCTTTTTTTCAGCTTGGCCTAGGAAATTTCAGAGGAGGCATTTCCATTATTTCAAAGTTGTTTGAAGATATATCCATACATAAACTATTAATTGGCCTAAGGGAAACTATTGCATCAGTGACAATATCCCTAAGGAGTGATTAAGGAAATAAAATTTTCTGACTATTCTGTCTTAGGGAAGAGAGTTATATGTAGAATCTTTCTGTGGTAAAATTATCTTCACAACATGTTTGATGATGGCCAGAAGGGTAAGAAAGGAGATTCTATATTTTTTCTTAGTTGAACATGCTGTGGTTGACAATTTTGTATACTTCCTGTTGAAATGTCAATCTAAGCAAGTTTCTGCATCCTGAATGCAGATTCTTCTTATTGAGATTAAGTATATCACCCAAATACATACAACTTTGCTGTGTGGAAATTGGCAAGGATGCAACTAATTCAAAAACTCAGGTTCAAGACAAGTGAATAAGCATCAGAATTGAGCTGGAATGAGCTTGGAGGTCTTCTAGATTAAATAGATGCAACATTGAAATTGCTTGGGATTTAAGCTGTGGAATTTAGAGAGATTTTTTTTAAAGGACATTGCATTGTTTTGCTAAATCCTACTATGGAGAGCCCTCTACTAAGAGCAAGCCACAAAGGAACAGGAGGTTCATAGGCTTCCAGATTCTAGCAGTTGTCGATGTGATGGTCGAAAAGATGGAGAGATACACAGAGAGAAGGAGAATCCCACCTGCTCCGTCATTTTAGGATTCTACGATTCAGAATTGGCTGGATGAATTTTACAGATGTAGAATTATAGATAAAGAAATCCATAACTGTCCTTTTTAAAGAATTCCCTGTATGGAGATTCTCAGTCATCCAGATCATTTTTGTCCCTGCAAGTAATAGTGTGTGTGTCACCCACACTTATGGCAAAAAGGAAATTTGGACTCCTATGGAGTGTTGCAGTGAAGGGGCTTGTGTTGTGAAAGGGTGTTGGGGAATTCCTATTGTGGCTTAATGGCTTTGTCCTGTGTTGGATCTTGAGTAAGGGGCTAATCCTACCATTCTGCCCTTTGCTGCAGGGAGTTTCAAAACATCCTGTCCTGAATAGATTATCAAATCTGCATTTCTAAAAGCTGCCTCCTCAGTTTCTGCTTGGAGGCAAGGAGACTGGGGCAGCTTCCTGCCTCAAAAAAACCCATGTTTCTCCATTTCTCTTCTAAGGAAATATAATATTCTGCCTTTTTAAATATATTCCTCAAAATATTTCATTCTTTTAGGAGGAAGGGATTCCCACATCCCAAAGGTGCTTTCTTCCTAAAGGTGTCTAGATGTTCTTCTTTTGCTTTAAAATGTTTTGCTTCTCCTTTAAGAAGCTTCTCCAGAACTGAAGAATTGAGAGAAAATGGTTCCTCTTTGGACGCTTAAAAATAGGACACTATCTGCAACTTGCTAAAGTTTTAGGCATATCATATTTTATGAATGTTTTGGCTTTGGGGCTTTTTCAGTCAATGGGGTTTTATCAGGAATCTCATGAGATCATGGGAGTTGGGAGTGACAGCATGATCTTAGAGAATGAAACAACTACTTTGAGTCAAGGGAAGGAAGCACAAGATTCAGAGTCTCAAAGATGCAACGAATCACAGTTTGAATTTCTTCTTAATCTTCACACTGCACAGTCCTGTCAACTCTTCTTCTCTAATGTTCAAATCACTTTCTCCTCTCTCTTATTTCAGGAAAGAAGAAGAGGACTACTGTAACATTTGAAATATCAATCCAAACATTGAAATATGATGTGGTGCACCTGAATTTTGACATTACCATAGTAACATTCCATGTACATGTTGGCATAATATACTGCAAATGATAAAATGCAATTCCTTTTTCATTAAACAATAAGAGTCAGTTTTCCAGACAGACAAGTGTACGTAAATACATAGAATATTTCAGAAGTTTTCAATGCACTATGCTTCCTGCCTCCCTCCACCCTTCCTTCCTGCTTTTTCTTCATTTGTTTCTGTTCATGAACTTTATTTGTAAATGTAATGTATGCATTAGCCATAACCTTTTGAAATGATAGATGCCACCTGAGCTACTGCTGAGAAATCTTTGGCCATTTTGAAACGATGGAGCCTAGGAATGTATCCAGAGTAACTGAGTTCATCCTATTAGGAATTCCTTTTCTGTATGATTTTCACCGATTCTTCTTTGTGGTGGGTCTCTTCATGTATCTGGTAACCATCCTTGGGAATGGCTTCATCCTCATCATCGTCACAATTGAGCCAAGACTTCAGACCCCGATGTACATCTTCCTCAGCAACCTTGCTTTCCTGGAGATCTGCTATACCTCCACTGTGGTACCCAAATTACTACAGACGTTTATACAAACCAGGACCACCATCTGCTTCCACTGTTGCCTTATTCAAGGGCTTTTTCACTTCTGTTTCGGTAGTACGGAACTTTTCATCCTCACCGCTATGGCCTTTGACCGCTATCTGGCCATCTGCAAGCCCCTTCAGTATCCCATCATGATGTCCAGGCATGTGTGCCTTCAAATGTCTTTGGCCACCTGGTATGCTGCCTTTGTGATTATCTTTTTTCATTATTTTATGGTTTGGGGATTGCCGTTCTGTGGGTCCAATGTCATTGACAGTTTCTTCTGCGATATCGGTCCTCTGTTGAGTCTTGTCTGTGCAGACACCCATTTCATTGAGTCTCTCAGACTGTTGACTGCCTTTGTTGTTGTGATTATAACCTTGCTTCTCATCACACTGTCCTACATTTTCATCATTGCCACCGTCCTACGCGTTCCCTCTGCTGTAGGACGGAAGAAGGCCTTCTCCACCTGCTCATCTCACCTGTTGGTGGTGTCCTTATTGTATGCAGCTCTTGTCTTCATGTACGTGAGGTCCGATGTCCAGTCCTCATACCGCTTCACCAGGACTGTGGCGGTCTTGAACACCACTCTTACCCCAATGCTGAATCCTTTCATATACACCATTCGGAATGCCGAAGTCAAAAAAGCCGTCCAGAATATAATCCATAAAAGGAAAGGGACCTTAAATTGAGATAATGATTGGAACAATAGTTCCAGGACTCTCAAATGTAGTAGAATTAAGATGAAATTTAGAGATTTGTGGCATCGGTGACATTTTGAGTGACACAATCAGATTTCAACTGCCAATAATTTCAGACTTAAGACACATGTCTAGTTTAATGAAAAGAAGGACTAGGGGGACACATGATAGCAGTGTTCCAATATCTCAGGGGCTGCCACAAAGAAGAGCGAGTCAAACTCTTCTCCAAGGCAGGTCAAGGAGCAATGGGTGGAAATTAACCAAGGAGAGAAGCAACTTAGAACTAAGGAGAAATTACTGTCACAATCAGTGAAGCGTGTGCTCAGCAAACCAGTTGTTAAAGTAGTAGGATCCCACCCCTGATTCTACGTCTGTAAAATAAGCCAGCCATCTGCAAATAATAGAATCCTAAAATGATGGAGCAGGTGGGATTCTCCTTCCCTCAGTGTATCTCTCCATCTTTTCATCCATCATAACAACAACTGCTGGAATCGGGGAGCCTATAAGACTCCTGTTCTTTTGTGGCTAGATCTTAGTAGAGGGGTCTCCATAGTAGGATTTAGCAAAAGAATGCAATGTCCTTTCAAATACATAATCTTTCTCAGTTCTACATCTTAAATCCCAAGCAATTTCAATGTTACATCTACATAATCGAGAAGACCTCTAAGGTCCCTTCCAGCTCTTTTCTCATACTGATGCTTATTTATTTTATTTTATTCCTTGTATTTGGTTTGTCAAACTTGTAAAAAGATAACAGGTATGAGTATAAACATAAATATGAGCACAGTAAATGGGTACAAATAAATGGAGACAGTAGGACAGGGACGGTAGACACACTGGTGCGCTTATGCACGCCCCTTACAAACCTCTTAGGAATGGGCTGAAGTCAACAGTAGTCAGTCTTGGGTTAAAATTATGAGGGTTTGGGGATGTAACAACAGGTCAGGTAGGGCATTCCAGGCATTGACCACTCTGTTGCTGAAGTCGTATTTTCTGCAATCGAGTTTGGAGAAGTTTACCTTGAGTTTGTATCTATTGTTTGCCTGTGTATTATTGTAGTTGAAGCTAAAGTAGTCATTGTCAGGTAGGACATTGTAGAGGATAATTTTGTGTCTTACACTTAGGTCAGACCATAGGCAATATAGTTCCATGTTGTCCAAGTCCAAAATTTAAAGTCTGGTGACATAGGTTTATTCACATTATTATTATTATTATTTACTTTATTCATTAAACATGAAACTCAGCCAACTGAACATTTAAAAACGCATTACAAATACCATTGATTGGTGCTAATGGTTGATACAGTTTGCTGCCAGTGTCCTAGGTATCAATCAATTACCTTCTTAAAATACGTATAAGATGTTTCGAGTAACACAGCTTTTTGCACTTCCGCTGGTGTTATTGAAGGAAGCTGCAATTTGTGGATGTATCTTGTAAAATTCTTGGACATGGTGCCAAGTGCCCTGATGACAATGGGTATCACTGTTACATGCTTCATCCATAACCGTGTAATTTCGATGGCCAAGTCGCAATATTTCATTATTTTTTTCTAGTTCTTTTTCTTCGACTCTGGCATCTTCAGGAACAGCGATATCCATAAATTGTACACTTTGGCCTTCTACAACCATGATCTCTGGCGTGTTGTGCTCCAAATGACGATCCGTTTGTATTTGAAAGTCCCACAAGATCTTCACCTTCTCATTTTGGATAACTTTTTCCACTTTATGTTCCCATGACTTTCTGGATACGGGTAAATGATATATTTTTTACATAATGACCAGTGGATTAATTTCGCAACTCGGTCATGTCTAGCTTTGTAATCATGCGATTTTGCTGCATTCACATATTAAATGTGAAACAGTTTCGACTTTGTTATTGCAAAGTCGGCAGTTTGGGTTGTCAGTGGACTTTTGTATCTTCGCTTTCATGGCATTAGTTTGTAGTGCTTGTTCTTGAGCAGCCAGTATTAAACCTTCCGTTTCTTACTTGATAGTTCCCATCTTAAGCCATGTCCATGTCAAGTTGTCATCACATTTTCCTTCAATGTTTTTTAAGTCCTGTCCATGCAAAGCTTTGGTTTTCCATCTATTTAATCTGTCATCCAGCTGTTTTTCCTTATATCCTGCCTTTGTTTCTGTTGTTTTTATGCTGTTCCATTAAAGACATTTAAAGACCTTTGTTTTGCATAAGCTTGAGACAAGTATGAGAAAGTCAAATCTGCCACTCGGAAGCCAGAGTCTGATTTTTTTTAGAAACAATATATCTTTTGTTCTCTCTTCTTTGTTCTCACTGACTTTGTAATTGAAGCATTTGCAACTTGCTTACAGAAACTGATAAAGAGCCAAGGGCACAAATTGTTCTTGCAGGTGCTTTTGTGAAATATTTTGGCAAGGGAATGAAAAGAAAAGAAAAAGACAGAACCCTTCTTTTTTGAAGAGTATAAAAGAAGTTGTGCTTAAGTCCATTTAAAATAAATATATTTATATACACAAAAGAAGCTTAAAAGGCTAGAGTGGCAGTGGATTTTAGATTTCTTTTTTTTTTCCTCTCTTTTTTTCCTGGAAACATGGATCAATATGCAGATGAGGAATCCTTAAGTTCTCAAAATATCTTGGTTGGAATTCAAAATATATTGGAAGGATTTGGGAGATTTGAGAAGAAGTTGATAGTCTATTGTTTCTCATAGCAAAAGATGAGGGGGTTGGAGCCCCAAAAATTAAAGAAGAGAATGAAGATATAGAAGATAAAGATAAGACAACAGATGAACCTATTAATGGAGCAGACATGGGTGAAAGTGGAAAGAAGGGAATATGGAAAAGTGAATTTGACAATCTGGAGCTCTATCCCTGTTTTCAAGATACAGGAGAAAGAAAAGGGCTGATAATGATGGAGTTAAGAAGAGAAACCTTTTCAGAATCATGTCTGATAACCAAAGCTAAGCTAATTTCAATACCAGTTCAAGGGCAACGAGATTATCTGAGAGATCTTTTAAGCAAAAAAGTGCGGAGAGAAATTTACAGAAACTTTATAAAGGTGTTAAAAAGAGAATTGACACAACAACTGGCAAAAGAGATAAGACTGTTTTGTTACTGGAAAGATACAGGTTGATAATGAAAGTTGATGTTTAAAAAATTAGTTAATTTTTGCTGATTAATAAGTAGGAATTTTAGTATTTTGTAGATTGTTCTAGATTGTTATTCAATGTTTATTCGTTAACAAGTAATTAACTACGATAATAATAATGAAATGATAATCTTAACTAGTAAAAGCAATTTGGATATAAATTGCAAATTGGGACCTGGGAAAAATACATAAATTTTATTCACAAATTTTTGTTTAGATCTTGTTATAAATGTAATTTCTCTTGGGTCTGATGAGAGGAGATGTGATATAAATAGTAAATAATTTTTAATTAACTACAACAATACCAAGGAAATGTTAATGGTTAATGTTTAATGATATATACATGTGTTGGTATTGGTAAAAGCAAATTGGATACAAGCTCTAAATAGTGAGATGGGAGGGGGGAAAGAGGAGGAAATGCTTAGATATTTTATTAATTGATTTTTTTCCCAGAATGTGTAATAAAGGTGTAATGTTATTGGAGGTTTATTGAAATTGCTAATGAATGCCAGTAGGTGGTTGTGTCTTTAAATACAAATGATTTCAGATAAAAACACATTTAAATAATTATAGTTAAATGAGAATGGGGGTACATTGATAGTAAAATACATAAAGATTTTTGATTTAAAATGTACAATTCAATATGAATGAAGTATAAGTAATGATTGTGGAAGAAACACATGGAATTTATTTGTAACCGATCGACACGCTTTCTACAAGATGTAATGAAGGATGATTCTTTTTTTGTGTGTGTTTTTGTTTAATTAAAACAAAACAAAAATTTCCCCCCAAAATGTCACCGATGCCACAATCCTCTAAATTTCATCTTATTTCTACTACATTTGTGATTCCTGAAACTACTGTTCCAACCATTATATGAATTTAAGGTTCCTTTCCTTTTATGGATTACATCCTGGATGGCTTTTTTGACTTCGGCATTCCATATTGTGTAACATAGTTAATCCTCAACTTACAACCATCTGTTTAGTGACTGTTTGAAGTGACAACATCACTGATAAAAGGTGACGGATGGATGTTTTCCAAACTTAGGAACACTGCAGCATCCCCATTGTCACATGATAAAAATAGAAGAGCGGAGTGGACTGGAATGAAATGGAATGGAACAGAATGGAATAGATTGGAGATAGAATAGATTGGGATAGAATGGGATAGGGAAAAGGGAATAACAAAGTAGGAAGGGAAATTGTAGGTCTCCTAGTCAAACCCCCTTCTTAGGCAGGAAACCCTACACCACTTCAGACAAATGGTTGTCTAATCTCTTCTTAAAAAACTTCCAGTGTTGGAGCATTTACACCTTCTAGAGGCAAGTTGTCAGGGGAAAAAACACCCTGTTGGAGATCGATGGACCGTGGCTGATTCCCTTCCGCATATCCTTTGAGATATTTAGAAAAGAAATACTCTTTAAGAAAATATTCTAATTAATAAACAAACTTTAATAATAAAATAAAAAAATAAATGATACAGAAATAACTAAAGGTTACATTTTGATAATGAAAAGCTTCGTCAGCCAAAAGTTGGCTGCCGAACAAAGAAGAGAGGAATTTGGAATGTGTAACGCGTGCGCAATAAATCACTTTCAGATAAGAACCCTTTTTTGTTTTATGACCTGCGCAATAAAGCTTTCTTAGTTTAACTCTTGAGTTTCAATTCAGGCAGTTCAGGCCTAGCAAACTTTTTAACATCGTGACACAAGTTGTGATTCATTGTTCTAACTTTCAGGAAATTTCTCCTTAGTT
>JAKRSK010010273.1:62500-149904 GCA_029891615.1 Natrix natrix natrix | reverse complement strand
GGCTTAAACCCATCAATAGGACTAAGTCCACAAGTAGAACTTTGACCGTGGTTTTAGATCTGCAACATCAACTAGTTGCCCTGATTTAATGTCAAGTAAAATTTGGAGTATTGTATCTGAACTGCTTAAATCTGATGGCCAACATGATCTTTAGCTCTCCAGATTTTAGCAAAGCCAAATATAGCTCCCTGATGAATTACATAGGTTTTATTTCCTACCGTCCTGATATCTTGCCTTTCCTTGTGTCATGTGTGCCTCCTTCAACATCCAAGAAAGAAAACCCTCAACTCCATAGATTTAGAGAAAAGATACTTTTACTGGATATAAAATGAAAACAGCAAAAGTGAAGCAAGATCTGAGGCAAAAAGGTGTGAATTTGTACATATCAAGTGTTTACACCAAATTCCTCCCCCAGTTACCCTGGCCTAATGTCTAATCTCCAACCCTCAAGAGTGTCATGGTGGATGCATCTTCAGCTGGCCTCATCCAGCTGGTCTGCAGAGACGGTTGACTTTGACCAAACCCACACACGAGCCTTCAACGTACACAGAAAATGATGAGAACAAAACTCCCTCTTTCAAGATGTCTCCACCAGCATGATTTCCCTCCCAAATACCACGAACCCTCTCCCTCCCCATTACTGTGGCAGCCAATAGCAAGCAAGTGATATAGAGGCTGACACCTTGCCTATTTATATTTAGTGAAAAAATGTAGAGTGGATGCAGAAATGGTGGTGGGTTTCCATTTTGTTTACTACCGGTTTGCTCGTGCATTTGCAGAAGCATTCGGGAAGGTGGGCAGAGTCTCCTGCCACTGCTACTACCCGTTCACCTGATCCAGGCTGAACCGGGAGCAACCCATCTCTAGTCCATACTCTATGATACATAAATAACAACTTCAACTTATTATCTCATATATCTACCAAGTTTGAAGTGTATCTTCCACTTCTTCACCCTGGAGTAGAAAAGTCTATGCAAACCCTAGTGCAGAAGAAGAAATGCCTCAATTAATTATTGTTGATTGCACCTTGGACATGTCTTCTTCTTGGGCCAGGCTAAAGAATAGGGCTCATGTCTTCATGGATAGTCCAGAGGAGGAGAGAAGCAAGGTAGGAAAGTGGCTTGCAGTAGAAGACAAATTTTATCCCATAGCCAAAGCAAGATCAAAGAACTGGCACCAAAGGACCTGTTTCTCCATTGCTTCTCTTTCAACGTCTTTCTTCAAGATTTTTTTTGTTAATTCCAAAATGTTCATGAGTTGAAATCATCTCAAAATTCATAATTTTCCCAGGCTTCCTTTAAAGTCCGGTGTGCTGAGGACATGCATTCACTGGCAAATGTGAGGTTATCTGACACATTTTCAGCAGTCCAATTTAGAAGAGAATGTTTGAACGACAAGAAATTGAATGGACTTTGTATAGAGGTAGCTGTTCTGACCCCCTCCTCTTCGTACACCAAAACACTCCAAGACAAGAATACTGCTAGACAATTTATTCACAGTAAATTAACACACTGACTAGACCTTGGCAGCAATCCAGACTTCCAAGATAATTGAGGCACGAGAATGCTTGTCCAGCATTGGTAGATAAGTTGAACTCTGCAACCAGCCTCCAGGAAAGTCCCTCCTTAAGTACTATCTTGAGAGGAGCCTAATTACAACCACCTGGGTCCAATTATCTTCTGTAACTGCGTAGTTGTTCTCTACGTCTATCAGCCCTCTGGTGCCGGGCATCCAAGACCAACTCCCTTGTCTCCTCCCCACTGCTCCAAGGCATGACGTCAGGAGCACACTCCCTTTGGCTTTCACTGCTGCTCCATGCCTCAGGCGCCTCCTGGTGGCCAACCAGCCTCTCTGATCCCTGCTCGGAGTCAGAACCCTGTCCAGGGTCCTCCACATCTTCCAGAGCTGACTCATAAGGCCCCTCGCTGTCGGAGTCTGGTTGCAGCTCCAACGGCTCCTGCTGGCCCACAACAGGTAGCCCTCTATCTTGTGTCCATCATTAGCTTCATTTCTTCTTTCTTGGCTAAGAAGTTACTATATCATCATCATCATCATCATCATCATCATCATCATCATCATCATCATCATCATCATCATCATCTTTTAACGACCACATAATCGCTTGAAGGGTGGAGTCTTGGCAATAGAATGGAGCTAGAAGAGCATTTAATGGCCAGATGCCCTTCCTCTGGCCAATGTGCCAATTGTTCAGCAGATATATTTTCATTGTGCCTAGAGAGAGAGAGAGATCTGCCTCTACATAGGATCGAGCTCATAGCCTCCTGATTGTGAGTTGAGTGATCCACCTCACAATCAGGAGGCCACTGCACCACTCCTAGGCCACGGCACCACTCCTAAGAAGTTACTCTATGCACTGAATGTAACCAAGTTCAACACTTTTGAATTTGGTGTGGATGTTGGTGTTGCAGTCTTTGTTGTCTCAACTAAAACTAACCCAAAGGCCATCCTGGGGATTATTCAACCAAAATGGAATGCGAGATAAATAATATTTTGAAAAAAAATTCTGGTCCAAAAGTTATCAGAGTTGTTGGAGCAAACTCATCTGATTGCATCATCATTAAGTCACCCCCACATGTTTTTTTTTTCTAAACATACATGAAGGAAAAACAAAAAGGCTTACTCCCTTTCCTGCTGCAGAGGGGCCTAGTTTGCCTGAGTAGTAATTATCCAGCTTGCAATTATCCGAGGTCATTCGTTCGCCCTGTTGACTTCACCCAAGGGACTGCTAGACGGCATCAAAAAAAAAAAACATGAATGCATAAACGATATTAGCAAGGAACTATAAAACCTTTGTTTTGCACAATTGCAAGTTAAGAGAGGACACAGAAGAAGGCAGAGTTCTATCCGGTTGTCCACTGTAGAATTCTCCAATTCATTTAAGTAATTATTGCCTTATCTCTGCATTTCTTGAAGTCTAAGGAGTATTATTTCAAAGTTGGGCTATCCTCAGTTATACTCTTCTTTCCCTTTGCTACAGTTGTGGAGTCGGTTGTCCGATGTCGTAGCTTTCTAATGTTTGCAAAGCTCTCAACATACAGATGGGCTGGAAACTGCTTCTGTCTAGAGTGATACGGAATCTGATGTTCGTGTTAATGATATTCGCACTCCTTCCGTCTTATGGGAGAGCTAAAGCAGACATCAAGATGTGCTCTAGCAAAGAATCCTTTCTTGTTCCACATGAGTGGTACCAGCCTGGGAAGTTCCTGATTGGTGGGATAGTTTCTCACATCTTAAACGTATATTTCCCATATACTTTTGAAGACGCTCCTTCTAAGAAACTAAAGGATGAGCTTCCGCTGTAAGTATTTCTCGCTTGCTTCCTAGTCTTCTCCTCTGCAATCAGTGCACACTCACTCTCTTTAAGGGAGATAGCTAACACCTTGAATTGGATCTGGAAAACAACTGGCATCCACATAGCAAATGTATTATATGTCGTCTATATCTACCATCTCTGTCTCTCTGTCTATCTCTCTCTCTCTCTCTGTCTCTGTCTCTGTCTATCTCTGTCTCTGTCTCTCTCTGTCTCTCTGTCTCTCTCTGTCTCTCTCTCTCTCTCTCTCTCTCTCTCTCTCTCTCTCTCTCTCTCTCTCTTAATTTTTTATTTTATTTTAATACAAACAATCCATCTTTCATTAAACAGTGTGCCATTGGGTACAAATGACTTGTGCAATAATAATTAAAATTTACATACTCATTATTCATCTGCTCATGACCTAATACTGATATACGTAACGTATCTGATACTATAACAATCCTCTTCTTAAGTTATTTACAGAATAACAGAGTTGGAAGGGACCTTGGGGGTCTTCTAGTCCAACCCCCTGCCTAGGCAGGAAACCCTACACCACTTCAGTCAAATGGTTATCCAATATCTTCTTAAAAACTTCCAGCGTTGGAGCAATCAGAACTTCTGGAGGCACTGATTAATTGTTCTAACTGTCAGGGAATTTCTTGTTCTACCCTCAGGTGCTTTGGAGAATAGTTTGACTCCTTCTTCTTTGTCACAAACTCTGATATATTTAATTCTGTTACTATATCCTCTATATTTCACTAATCCACTTTCATTTCTAACTTTCATATTTGTTCTCTAAACACCGGTAGACTAGTTCCCATATACTATACTATTCATTTTGCTGCTTCTCTTTAATTGCAAGTGTTAACCTATTCATTTCTGCACATTCTAATATTTTCCTAATCACATTCTCATCTGTAGGCATCTCTTCACTTTTCCAGTGTTGTGCCAATACAATCCTGGCTGTTGTTGTTACATGAATAATCAAATATACATTTTCTTTATTATACATTTCCGGCAAAATCTCCAGCAAAATTATTTGCACTGCAAAAATATATGAGCAGCTAAGAGCTAGTCAGTCATTCAATGGCATAAAAGAGCAGAGGGCTGTCCTATCTTCTTTCTACCATTAGTAGTTATTTTACACCTTAGAGTTAGTAGCACTTGTTTGCTCTTTAACTTCCACATTAAACAAGACACATAAGGAGAATAATGAAGGTAGAAGGAAATTAAGGTAACGCATGGGAGAGATTGCAAGAGGCCAATGGTTCTTTGCTTTTTAAATTGGAATCACAATAAATTGAAAGTTATTGAAAGGAGAGCTCAGCACATCTGGGCAAAAGAGGAAGGATACATTTTAAGTTTATGGGTGTTATCATAGGTTTATGGGTGTTATCATATATCTTATACTAAGCATTAACATTTAAGCATCACCCTCATATAAACTGTATAAATCATATAAACCAGAAAAATAATGTCTTTATTTCATGCACAGAGTAGACAGCAATGTTGTAGTTGAATTGTATGACATCCATGATAAGTGGAACTCTCTTAGCCAATACATTATCTAGTTTTTCAATCTGATTCTATTTATATGTCTGAGATGCAGGAAGAAAAGGAATTGACTATTGAACAATCCTGATGTTAGAAGGCAAACTGTACAAAAGCGTATGTGTAAAACAAAATATTTTGTGAGTTACATGAAGTTTTGCCAATCTTAATGACAAAGAAGACAACAATAGCAATACAGAGCAAAATTCTAAATAGAAAAATATGCCTTAGTTTTTAGAATAGGGTAGGGTAGGGTAGGGTAGGGTAGGGTAGGGTAGGATAGGATAGGATAGGATAGGATAGGATAGGATAGGATAGGATAGGATAGGATAGGATAGGATAGGATAGGATAGGATAGAATAGAATTCTTTATTGGCCAAGTGTGATTGGACACACAAGGAATTTGTCATTGGTGCAGATGCTCTCAGTGTACATAAAGAAAAATAAAATAGAATACATTCATCAAGAATTATAAGATACACCACTTATCATACAGCAAGAATCATAAATCTTACTGGAGGTTTTTAAGAATGGTCTCCTGCTTGAGCAGGGAGTTGGACTAGAAGATCTCCAAGGTCCCTTCCAACTCTTTTCTCCTGTTAGTTAGCTACAAACCAACCTATTTTATTAGCTTGCAGTTCTGTACTTGGAGTATTCTCTAATCACTTTTGTGATTATTTTTTCCCTAAGCCTTTAGAATTTTCTTCTATTCTAATGAAGGAGCTGATAAGGGTTGGTGGGAAGATTTCCAATTAATTGTGCCTTATTTAAATCTGAGCCATGCAGGAAGGTGGCAATAGGAGGGCATGCATTGGAGATTAAATTCACCAAAGATGTATAATACTTTTGCTTGTAGTATGTTGCCGAAGTTCTACCAACACCTCCTGGCTCTGGCCTTTGCTGTGAATAAGATCAACCAGGATCCAACGATCTTGTCGAATCTCACCCTTGGCTTCCACATCTATGACACTCATTTTGATTCAAGGATGACTTATCGGATCACTTTGGACCTGCTTTTCAAGTCACAAGCGTTTCTCCCCAATTACAAATGTGATCCTCACAGAAGACATATAGCACTCATTGGGGGAATAAGCCCTGACGTCTCCTCCTATGTGGCAGACATCTTAAGTCTGTACAAGATTCCACAGGTAAGATCTGTGCACATCTATAGAGCAGTCCTATCATTTTGGTACAGTAACTGGTTTTCTGAAAGTGTGTCTCGCATTCTCAAAAAAGTGGAAGTGAATGTAGAAAGGGGAAAAGCTCCTAGAGATTGGAAGAGATGCGAGGATACAGTAAGATATCTTGCCAACAACAAAATAGCTATCTAGCTAGCTATCTAGCTATCTAGCTAGCTATCTAGCTATCTAGCTAGCTATCTAGCTATCTAGGTAGGTAGGTAGGTAGGTAGGTAGGTAGGTAGGTAGGTAGGTAGGTAGATAGATGATAGATAGATAGATAGATAGATAGATAGATAGATAGATAGATAGATAGATAGATAGATGATGTTTGAATGATATTGATGATAGATGGATAGATGGATAGATGGATGGATAGATAGATGGATAGATAGATAGATAGATAGATGATAGATAGATAGATAGATAGATAGATAGATAGATAGATAGATAGATAGATGATGGATGGATGGATGGATAGATGATGGTTGAATGATATTGATGATAGATGGATGGATGGATGGATGGATGGATGGATAGACAGACAGACAAACAGACAGACAGACAGATGATGGTTGAAAGATAGATAAATGATAGATGATAGATGATAGATAGATAGATAGATAGATAGATAGATAGATAGATAGATAGATAGATAGATAGATACTCAAATCCAAACTTTTGGCACAATTTCCAGTGACTAATCTTAGCAACGAGGTCATGGCGCTGTAGGTAGTCAGTTTGTGAAATTTTGCTGCACCCGCTGATCAAGTGGTCGACTGTCTCATCTTTCTCATTACAGAGGCGACATTTGCTGTTGGTGGTAACATGTTGAATTTTTCCCTTCATGCAGTTTGTGGCTAAGGCTTGTTCTTGAGCTGCCAAAATAAAGCCTTCTGTTTCTTTTTTCAGTACTCCTGATCTTAACCAGTTCCAAGTTAGTTTTTGGTCAGCTTTGCCTTCAATACTTTTCAAGTATTGGCCATGCATAGCTTTGCTTTTCCAATTTTCAGCTCGCTTCTCAATTACTTCTTTCTTATATTCAGCTTTTGACTTAGTTGTCTTCAAAAGGCCTCATTTATTTACTTCCTTAATCATTGGTTCTTCACTTTTCTGGATGTAAACATTCAAGCTGTGTCTTTCTTCTTCCACTTATTATTATTATTATTCAATTGTATCACAGCGGCCAGTTGTTTGGCATTGATTAATAGTCGGGCCCCACCCAGGGGCCTAGGACGTCGCAACGTATTTTCGTAATATGTGTGTGGATCCAAGCAGTGCAGCTTTTTGCATTTGACTGATGGTGATTTTGTCAAGTTTTAACTGTTTTAAATGTAATTCCAGTGCTTTTGGAATAGCTCCCAGTGTGCCGATTACCACTGGAATTACCACTGCTGGTTTGTGCCATAATTGTTGAATTTCAATTTTTAGGTCCTGGTTTTTCCCACAATTCTTTCCAGAATTCAGCTGTGGCCTGCTTTTCTGGTTTTTCACTTTTGGTGTCACCATTCACATTAAGACTTTGATAAAAATGCTGTTGGTCTGATCGAAATTGTTGATTTTGTTTGTATTGGATGATTCGTGCCTCATATCTCTCAATTTTTCTAGCTGTTGCTGTTATCTGCTGTTTTACAGTCTCTTGATGTTTCTTGTATCCAATCTATATCTTCTGATTAGCTGATCTATGATTTTGCTGTTTTTAAGCCGTTGCTCATGCATGTTCTTTACGTTGCTAGCATCTGCACTTAATTTTTTAACTTTTTGTTCTAATCGGATTTTCCACTTTGGCTTTGATGCTTTTTCCATTATGTGATTAGGTGCTTTGATTTTAATGCCTAGTTCATTAGTGACTATTACAGCTGCACTGTACATTAACTGATTCGTTTCCAAGATGGTTCCCGATTCAATTGTTGAAAGCACTGCATTAACCATTTTCATGATAGGACCCAAAATTTTCTTAGGGACAGTTTTTAATGATGGTAAACATTGCCTTTCCTCCCTAGCCAGAAAATGCTCCATGATCTTGTCCTTCAGTTCATTTTGTTTTTGAGTTGGTTCATCAGTTGGTTCAATGGTAACTAGTTCTGGTGGTAGTGTTGTTATTTCCTCTCCGGCAGCTTCCTCTGGGATTTCTCCTATGATTTCTTTTGTTGTGTCATGAGTATCAGTTATTTCATCTTGTGATGTTGTTGTTGTTTTTTTTGCAATTTGCCTGAATTTCCTCAAGTTCCTCAACACTTTATTCCGTATAATAAATCGCCTTTGATCTGCTAGTCGTTGTTCACTAACATTTGAATCTGGATATTGTTGTTTCCATAAATCATACATTCGCTTTAAGTAGCCTCTTTTTTTTGGCTCTGAGTTGTAATAACAGGCCATTATGACACGATTTTCATCTGCGCTATATTTTTGTCATTTTGTTGGCTGGTCCACTTGTAGCCCATTTGTCGACAGATGCCCAGGGACCTCAACATCCACCGTGGCCCTTGTTAACCCGTGCAATGACTGATGTGCTATAGAATTTTTAATCATTTCTTTCACCATATTGTATGGGTTGGCGAGTTTTTATGGGCCAGGTTGCCAACCTGACCCCAACCCTCCTCCTTTCTCATCCGGGCTTGGGACCAGCAATGGCGGAGTTGTTGTTGTTGTTGTTGTTGTTGTTGTTGTTGTTATTATTATTATTATTATTATTATTATTATTATTATTATTAACTTTATTCATTAAACATGAAAGTCAACTGAACATTCAAAAATGTATCACAAATACCAGTGGTGTTAATTGGTGTTAATGGTTGATACGGTTTGCTGCCAGTATCCTAAGTATCAACCAAGTACCAAATATAAGCTCGAAGCCACAGATGAGATGGTCAGTGTAGAAATGTAATGAATAAGTAAATAAATAATATGTATCTAAATATCTCTGAGCATGTCCTTTCAGCTCACATACGGATCATTTCCTATGCAAAGAAGCAATATGGCAGAGACATCTTCCTTTTACCATACTGTCTCCAATGAAGGTCATCAATATACAGGCATTATCTATTTACTTAAACATTTCGAGTGGATCTGGGTTGGACTTTTGGCTGGAGATGACGAAAGCGGAGAACGTTTCTTGAAAAAGCTGAAGTCGTTATTTTTCCAGAATAAAATTTGTGCAGCCTTTGTACAAAGAATGCCAGTTGACAGCCGATTCCCGGAATTTCGACGAACTGAATGCCATTTCTGCAAACACCAATGAGTTCTACTCCAATCCGAAAGTCAATGCCCTTGTTGTCTATGGTGAAACTCTAACCATAATGTGGCTCAGCACCGCATTATTTTTGGCGGGTGTTAACTATACCGAGAAGGTGTGGATTATGACGGGTCAGATTGATTTTGCTTCAACCGTAGTCTCAAGGGATTGGAAATATGAGATATTCCAAGGTACCCTTCTTTTTGCAATCCACTCCACCGAGCACAGAGAGTTTCAGACCTTCCTTCAGAATATAAAACCAGCCAAGGCACAGCTTGATGACTTTTTCAAGGAATTCTGGGCACAAGCCTTTGGTTGCTCTGTTCCAGATCCCGAGGACCTAACAGAGGCTCAGACATTTTGCAGTGGGACAGAATCCTTGAGGGATCTTCCAGGGATTCTGTTTGAGATGGTCATGACAGGCCATAGCTACAGCATCTACAATGCAGTCTTTGCTGTGGCCCAGGCATTACACAACCTGGATTTATCTAGACCCAAACATAGAGCAGTCGGGATTACGAGACATCTTGAAGAGATAAACCCTTGGCAGGTAATGTTCCCAGGATGAGAAAAATGTATGTATGATATGAAAGAGTCACAAACCAAATAGCATCCGAAAGTAAATCAGAGTCTGAGGCAAAAGTTTCCTGAAAGTTCCAATGTATTAAGAGAGCCATGTTGGCGCATCTGGGAAAACCTGAATCTGAAAGCTTACAGGTTTTCCCACCCAGTTGAAAGTTAAAGATCCTGCCCCAACAAGTCCATCACATGGTCCAATCTGCCAATCTGCCAGAGTCCATCCCTCCAATTCCTGCCAGGTGTAGAGACAAAGGATGACCTTGAGTTTCTAAGAAGAATGTTATTATGGCTACGTGTCATCCAATTCTGTATAATCCCCCCCTCCCATTTTCCCACAATAGAAAATGAATAGCAGAAAGTGTGGCAAGCCTGAAGTCCAAAAGAAAAGATGGCTTGCAGGCCGGACAGTGAGGTTAGGATGCTGGGCTGACAATTAGCAAGCTTGCGTTTGAGACCCAGTTGCTGCCGCAGAATGGCACGAGTCCCCATCACACTCTCCAGCTCCTGCCTACCCAGCATTTTGAGATTGGACAACCATCAGTAAACATTTCAATACCAATTCAGTGGGAAACTTAAGGGGGACATGACAAGAACTCCCTGGGCAATGGCGATGTCTCCATTCAATCCTTTCAACCTAGAAGTGGTGAAGCACT
The DNA here is from genome assembly GCA_029891615.1 of Natrix natrix natrix. NCBI lineage: Eukaryota > Metazoa > Chordata > Lepidosauria > Squamata > Natricidae > Natrix > Natrix natrix. Next base: position 139,395 of record JAKRSK010010273.1, on the reverse strand, counting down.
TCCTATAGAACTGTACAGGTAAAGGTTTCCCTTGCACATATGTGCTACTCATTCCTGACTCTAGGGCAGCAATGGCGAACCTTTTTTGGCTCGCGTGCCACAAGTGGGGGGAGCGCAGCGTGCCGCACCCATAATGCAATGCGCAACACCCCCAGTGCGCATGCACGCACAACGCACGACACCCCCCCCCCAATTTTTACATGCTTTTTTAGCCCTCCCCAGGCTCCAGAGGCTTTATAGGAGCCTGGAGAGGGCGAAAAGAGCCTCCCCCACCCCCCCGGAGGCCCTCCGGAGGCTTCAGGGACTGTCCGGAGGCTTCCCTGAAGCCTTCGGAGCGCTCAAAAGGATCCTCCGAGCAAACCGGAAGTGACTTCTGGGTTGCTCGGAGGGTCGCTTTAAGCGCTCCAAAGGCATCAGGGAAGCTTCCGGATGATCCCTGAAGCCTTCAGAACGCTTAAAAACACCCTCCGAGCAACTTTGCTTGGAGGGTTGTTTTAAGCATTCCGCAGGCTTCCGGGAAGCCTCCGGACAGTCCCTGAAGCCTCTGGAGGCCCTCTGGGAGGGCGGGGAGGCTCTTTTTGCCCTCCCCAGGTTCCTATAAAGCCTCTGGAGCCTGGGGAGGGTGAAAAATGGCTTTTAAAAAGGTGAACTCAGCTGGCCAGCGAGCGCATGCGTGCTGGCCAGCTGATAGGGCAGCACCTCGCGTGCCCTGACAAATGGATCCACGTGCCACCTGTGGCACGCATGCCATAGGTTCGCCATCACTGCTCTAGGGGGTGGTGCTCATCTTTGTTTTAAAACTGAAGAGGCAGCGCTGTCCGAAAACGTCTCTGTGGTCATGTGGCCGGCATAACTAAACACCGAAGGTGCATGGAACGCTGTTACCTTCCCACCAAAAGTGTTTCCTATTTTTTCTACTTTCATTTTTTTACGGGCTTTCGAACTGCTAGGTTAGCAGAGGCTGGGAGAAGTAACGGGAGCTCCCTCCATTACGCGGCGCTAGGGTTTCAAACCGCCTGAACCGCCGACCTTTCTTATCGACAAGCTCAGTGTCTTAGCCACTGACTCTATCCTGTACGCTGTACTCTGTAGTATTTCCAATTCTGAAGATGAGCAAAATCGTTTCATTCACTTTCACAAGTATCCTTTTGTTAAAGAAGATTTTTTTTTTAAAAAAAAATGTCTTCATATCTGGCCAGGAATCAGAAGTTATTTTTTTTAAAAAATGTAAAAAGTAGAATGTATGGATTCAGGCATTCAGGTCGAGATTTCTGCATACATCGTTCTTGAAGGTTTGATTCAGCTCCTTACGTTGTGAGAGTTGATTCTCTTATTCTATTATTGCCCTGGTCCAGTCACTGAATCTTTTGTAGGGGGCAAACAAGATGAAAAAGGAATCCAAAAGCTGTTCGAAAAACAATGTGGTAGTAGAAGTATATGTTAAATCCAGAGGGGTGGGAAAGAATCACAAAGAGACATACCCAACTGACTCAGGTTAAAAGGGGAGAAAGGGAAGACACCGGGAGCAGCAATAAGAATAGAGTTGGAAGGGGCCTTGGAGGTCTTCTAGTCTAACTCCCTGCTCGAGCAGAAGTGCCTCTACCGGTATTGGCAAACCTTTTCAGTACCAAGTGCTGAAACGGGAGCATTCAGGGGGAGCTCCCAAAACTGGAATAGCAACTCTGCAGTGCGCATGTGCGGAGTTCCAGAAACTGGAAGAGCTCAACATGCATGTGCTGGGAAGCTGAGCCTCCGGTTTCTGGCTGGTCATTGAGACTTCTGGTTTCTGGCAAGCATGCACATGCAAAGACCAGCTGGCCAGCACGTATGCACATACCCAAAACGAGAAGCTCAGCTTCCCGGCTGCTTTTCCAGTTTCTGGTGCTCCCATGCGCACGAAGGCCAGCTGGTTGATATGCATGTGTGAGCCCGAACCCGGAAGAGCAATGGGTGATAGCTGGCATGCCCAGAGAGATGGCTCTGTGTGCCACTTCCGGCATGCCTACCTTAGGTTCTCCCTGTACCATTTCAAATAGGTGACTGTACAGTCCTTTCTTAAAAACTTCCAATGATGAAGCACCTACAACTTCTGAAGGCAAGGTGTTCCACTGGCTAATCCTTCCCACGATTAGGAAGTGAATCCTTAATTCAGGTTGCTTCTCCCTTTGATTAGTTTCCATCCATTGTTTCTTATCTCACCTTCTGGTACCTTGGAAAACAAATTGACCCCCCCCCCCTCTTTGTAGCAGCCTCTCAAACATCGGAATACTGCTATCATGTCCCCTGGTCCTTCTTTTCTCCAGACTGCCCATATCCAATTCCTTCAACCATTCTTCATATATTTCTCTCTCCAGGCCCTTCATTATCTTAGTTTCTCTTCGTTGCCCTTTTCCTAATTTCTAAGATGTCGTTTTCACAGCTCCTGTAAAGGGTATTATATCTCAATAGTATATAACTCTAGTTATTTCCATATCTGATATACCATGGAGAATTAAAATCATCATTTTAAGGGCCCTATAATCCTTTGCTGTGTGGAGTCCTGGGCAACTGATTGGAGCTGAGTGATTGCTGGCCAGATGCCTTTCCTGTCACCAATACGGAGTTATATTCAGCAGATATATTCTCATCGTGCCCCGAGAGAGAAATATCTGCCTCCACCTAGGATCAAACTCACAGCCTCCTGATTGTGAGGTGAGAGCTCTGCCTCCAGGCCACCACACCACGCACCATGAAGAATTAAAATACTTATATATAAAATGAGGAAGAAGAGCTACAGCTCTAAAATAACAAGGATGACAAATGGCAAGGACAATATTTGTGTGTATTTACTCTTAGTTTTAGTCATGAAAGGATCCGTTCTCTCTATCTGTTTCTTGCTTTGTACCTCGCTATCTTCTTAGCTCCACCACTTCCTTCAGACCCTTTTACTGAACAACACAGATGGAGAAGCGGTGTCCTTTAATGAGAATAAGGAGATGGGATCTGGATTTGATATAATCAACCTTCTTATTTTCTCCAACAACTCTTTTCATAAAGTAAAGGTTGGAAGGATAGGGACCAAGGATTCTCAAGGAAAAAAAATCATCATCGAGGATGGCAAGATTAAATGGCATGGAAGCGGTAACAAAGTGAGTATCCGTAAATCGTCTGACAAGCCCAATTTTAATTGTTGGAATTCTCTCCCTTTCCATTACAACAAACAAACAAACACACTCAATTATCCTAATGCCCCATTGTTGTTGTTAGTCACGAAGTCATATACGACCCACTGCAACCCATGGACAATGTTCCTCCAGGCCTTCCTGTCCTCTACCATCCTCTGGACACGCCTAATGCTTCAGTGACTCCATCCAGCCACCTCATTCTCTGTTGTCCCCTTCTTCTTTTGCCCTTAACTTTCCCAGCATTAGGCTCTTCTCCAGTGAGTCCTTCCTTCACAATAGGTTGCTGGAGGAGGAGGAGGAGGAGGAGGAGGAGGAGGAGGAGGAGGAGGAGGAGGAGGAGGAGGAGGAGGAGGAGGAGGAGGAGGAGGAAGAAGAGAAGGGGAAGGGGAAGCAGAAAAGGGAGAAGATTTTTAATAGTTAATTCTACATCAAGAGTTTACTTTAAGATGAAGTGTTGCACTCAGGGGTTGTATTTACTTACCTTCCCTACCAGTTTGCAAATGTTACCATGTATGTGCACCTCTGCGCATGTACTAAATCTTCTGTTCATGAGCTTTTGGCTAAAAAAGAGCCTACATGGGATGCCATAGAGCTGGGGTGGCTGGGCGAGGCCACTCGTGATTTCTTCTACTGGTTCGGGCGAACTCGTCCAAACCAGTAGAATACCACCTCTGGTTGTACTTTATATGATAAATTCAACATTGTCCAGGAGGCATTAATTGCAGTGGCCTACCTACTGTACCTATCGTGGCCCAGCAGGATCCGGTTGAGCTGCTGATGGACTCGGATAGCGAGGAACCATATGAGTCTGCCTTGGATGATGTGGAGGACCCTGTGCAGGGTTCAGACTCAGAGCAGGGACCAGAGAGGCTGGTTGCCCACCAGGAGGCGTCTGAGGCATGGAGCAGTGGGGAGGATCAAAGGCAGTTTGCCCTGATGCTAGATTGAGAAGGGCTGAGAAACAGAAGCAGCAACTCCGTAGGCAGACTCACAGAAGATGTAAGCACAGGTGGTTGTGGATTGGCCCCTCCCAAGATAGATTATATGTGAGGCGTTGGGAGGGGACATTTGCAGGAAACAACTGTTCGAATTAGTAGTTAAGGAAATCTATCTGTGTATTGTAGCCGTGTCTGTTCGTTTGGACTATCTGCGTTGCTTCATTTGAATTATCTGGGTTGCTGTAGAGCTACTCTATTGAATGTGAGTTGTCTGGGTCCTCAGCCAAAGGATTCGTTATCTCAGTAATTAAACAGTGACAAACAGCCAAGCTGGTTTATTCACAGGTGTGTGTGGGGGGGGTCAGAACTACCTACTTATCTACCTATTCACCTTCCAAACATGTGTAAATTGATTATTCATTTGTTATGTCATACCGCATCATCTCTACCTACGTTTTTTTTATTAAACATTTTTTTTTTAAATAGGTCCATCCCCTTTCCTTGTGTAATCCTTATTGCCAGCCTGGTTATCAAAAGAAAAAAAAAGAAGGCGAGCAATTTTGCTGCTATGATTGTGTTCAGTGTCCAGAAGGGAAGATTTCCAATGAAAGAGGTAAATGACAAAGTCAATCTTCCAACATAACGTGTTTTGGGGTGTATAAGATGCATCAAAGTATAAGACGCAGCAAGATTTTGAAGAGGCAAATTCAAAAAAAGTTTTTGCACTCCCCAAATCCCTCCTTCTCTCCGTGAAAATGGACCCATTTTTTGTCAAAAAAAGAAAGAGCATGCATAGCCTTTAAGAGGCTTATAGAGGGCTCCTGGGATCTGGGAGGGGGGGAACGAGCAAAAAACAGTCACTTTTTCACTCATTTCTGCCCTCCTCAGCCCCCAGGAGCACCCTGGAAGCCTCCTAAAGACTATGCACAGCCATTTTGATGAAGGGGGTTGGGTTTTGGGAGGCCAAAATGCTGTATTCAGTGTATAAGATGCACCCAGATTTTCACCCTCTTTTTTCAGGGAAAAGGGTGCGTCTTATACTCCAAAAAATACGGTAATTGATATAACAAGGATTGGAGACCAGCATAATGGCCACGTTTGACATCATCTCTGCCCATTACTTCTTCTTTCTATCTCTTTTCTCCTGCATGCCTAATAAGAATTGGAGGGATATTCTCTATATGGCAATTGTTGAGAAATGTTGTATCGATATAGCTCTGGCCACATAAGTTATATCGCGTATATTATCATTACGACTTTGTAGGACTTCGTATTTTAAGAAAGGTCCTTTGGAATATATGGGTGCATAAACATAATACCCCTGTGCAGCTTTTTGTAATTCAAACACATTTTTTCCTTGGCAACATCTATCAATGGGGGAAGGATGACTCGCTGGTTATAAACACTGAGCTTGTTTGTTTGTTTGTTTGTTTGTAAACAAGTAATGTGGGAGTAAACAAGATGATATCTTGGGTTAGAAACCTGAGCAATGTGTAATGAGATGATCTCCTGTTACCTGCCCCAGCTCCTGATCACCTAGCACCATGATGGCAAACCTATGGCACGCAGAGCCCTTTATGCGGGCATGCGAGCTGTCGCCCTAGCTCAGTTCCACTGCATATGCACCCATGCCTTCCTCCAGCAGCTGATTTTTGGGTCGTGTACATATGTGGGGGGGAGGCCAGAGGGAATGTGGGAGGGCACACCCCACATACCTCATTTTTGGTCCCAGGGGACTTTAGGGAGGCCTACTAGTCCAAAACAGGCTATGAGAGATACAGCTACCCCTGTGCCATGTTTTTGGTCTCAGGAGGCTTCAGGAAGATCTGCTAGGCTCAAAATGGGCCGTTGGGACGGGGTGACACATGGGCAATATCACACACACATTACATTATGGGTGGGCGCAAGGGCGCACACACGTTTGGCATGGGAGGACGAAAAGTTTAGCCATCACTGACCCAGCAGTTCAAAAGTATGCAAATATGAGCAGATAAATAGGTTACCACTTTGGTGGGAAAGTAACAGCATTCCAGCGGCTTCAGCACATACTCATGCTGGGCACGTGACCACAGAAATGTTTTCTGAGAAGGCTTGTTCCTTCAACTAAGAAATGAGCTCCATCCCCTAGAGTCAGACATGACCAGAGAGGGGAAACCTTTATCTATCAACAGTCATATCACCTAGGAGAAGGACACTTTAGAGACTTGCAGAAGGGTCGAACTGAAAGGACCTTTCTTCCTTTCAAATGTGAAGCTATATACAGTGACTCCTATTTTTTCTCCCATCGATTATTTCTTTTTTTTTTATTGAAAAAGTTTTATACAAACAGATTTTCCCCTTTTTACCCCCGACCCCCCGAATATAATATAGATCACATACAAATACTGTACCCCCTCCCCTCCCCCCATCTTAAAATAGATTTCTCATTCAGTTATTGTGCCCCCTCACCTCCCAACAATCATAATGCAAGTTTCTTTTAAAGTAACAATAGCCCATTAACCCCATCTTCTAAATTAATTGAGCATATATAAATCATAATATAGATTTCTCTTAAAGTAACAATATCCCATTGATCCCATCCTCTAAATTAATTATACATATATATTTCCCCACCCTCCACCCTAACCCTCCCCCACCTCCCAATCAAACCCACCCCCACATTCTTACCTAAAGGCTACATACATTGTCTGATATTTATTCTGTGTATAATCAATCCATTTTACCCATTTCTGTATATAATTCTCCTGCTTCTGACCTTTTAAGAAAGCTGAGATTTTTGCCATTTCCGCAAACCCTGCCACTTTGTGAATCCATTGATCGATTGTCGGTAAAAAATCTTTTTTCCAGTGTTGAGCTGTAACCATATACAAAACCAAAATTGGCCATCCATTATTTCTTGATAATGTGTGTGTTCAAAGGAAACAATGAAATAATGTACATGAAGCAGACTTGATCTAATGACAGGCTGCATTTCCAAATATCCAAATGTTCCGTTAGACTGCTGATGCTTTAGGAAGCGTGCAAGACCTCTTAAAATTTTAAAAAAAGAGTGTCAAATTAATCCTCATAATTTAGAGTTAGCACTGCAGAAGAACATCTGGGTAGGCTGTGTGCTTTAAACACATTATATTTTTTAAACTAGTGTGAATAATCCAAATAATAAATATACTGATCTTTCTAGGATGGTGATTAGAAGGACAATTGGACAATAATGGGTGTTTCTTCACAAAATTTGCTTCTCTTGTGGAATCATGAGTGATGGGCCCCCTTTTTTAAAAGATGGACATGAGAACTGAGTGGTTTCACATAACGCTAACACAGCCTTTATCTCTTTTTCTGTATCCAGATACAGAAGATTGCTTCAAATGCCCATCTGATCAGTATCCAAACCAGGAACAAGATGAATGCTTTCCCAAAACGATAGTTTTTTTGTCTTATGAAGAACCCTTGGGCATCTCCCTAGTCACAAGTGCCATCTTCTTCTTCTCGGTCACCATTTTGGTATTCAAAATATTCCACCTGCACAAAGATAGTCCCATTGTCAAAGCCAACAACCGCGACCTCACCTACGCTCTCCTTCTCTCTCTTTTGCTCTGCTTCCTCTCACCTTTCCTGTTTATCGGTAAGCCCGGGGTGATGACCTGCTTCCTTCGGCAACCAGCCTTTGGTATCATCTTCTCACTGGCTGTTTCCTGTGTGTTGGCTAAAACAATCACTGTGGTGGTAGCTTTCATGGCCACCAAGCCAGGATCCGGTATGAGAAAGTGGATGGGAAAGAGGCTTACATGTTTTATCGTCCTTTCCAGCTCTTCTATCCCAGTTGGCATGTGTGCTGTATGGCTAACAATCTCTCCCCCATTCCCCAATTTGGACACGGACACACTGACCACTGAGATAGTAGCAGAGTGCAAGGAAGGTTCCGCGCTATGTTTTATCTTGTCTTGGGCTACATGGGGCTTCTGTCCATCATCAGTTTCAGTGTTCGCTTTTCTAGCTAGGAAGTTGCCGGATAGTTTCAACGAAGCCAAATTCATCACTTTCAGCATGCTGGTATTCACCAGTGTTTGGTTGTCCTTTGTTCCAACCTATCTGAGCACCAAGGGGAAATATATGGTAGCTGTGGAGATCTTCTCCATCTTGGCCTCAAGTGCGGGGCTTTTGGGATGCATATTTTTCCCCAAATGTTTCATAATTGTGCTGAGGCCTGAATTGAACAACAAAGAGCATCTCATAAGAAAAAAAACAGATGCAAAAATGACACGCAATGGATAGCTACTTCGGGACAGATACAATGGACTTTATGTACGATCAAATAATTACATTCAGTTTCAAATTATTATTAATTTTTTTCAATTTACTTGTTTATCCCAACCCTCACCACAAAATAATAGCGAAGGTGCTGACAAGGCATGTAAATGAAAGTTGAAGAATAAATTTGTGATTTTCATGTAGCCTGGATGCTGTTGAAATATTTCTGATATTGTTGTGGCCCACCAGCAGCCAGCAGAGCTGCCAGCAGATTTGGAAAGTGAGGAGGTTGGAGAGGAACATAGGCCAATCCTGGAGCATGGGGAAGGCTCTGATGAGGGCTCTTCCATTCACATTTTAGAAAAGTTTATTTCCCTGGCTTGAGGAATATTGATAGATTAATACATTTATTTTTCTTGTAACAGTCAGAATTAGATAGATATGATAGATAGATAGATAGATAGATAGATAGATAGATAGATAGATAGATAGATAGATAGATAGATTGATAGATAGATAGATAGATAGATAGATAGATAGATAGATAGATAGATAGATAGACAGAGATACAGAGACACAGAGACACAGAGAAAAGATAGATAGATAGACAGACAGAGACACAGAGATAGAGATAGAAAAGTTGATAGATAGATGATAGATAGATAGATAGATAGATAGATAGATAGATAGATAGATAGATAGATAGATAGATAGATAGATAGATAGATGGACAGATGGATAGGTGGACAGACAGATAGACAGAGATAGAGATAGAAAAGATGGATAGATAGACAGACAGAGATACAGAGATAGAGATAGAAAAGTTAGATAGATAGGTAGATAGATAGATAGATAGATAGATAGATAGATAGATAGATAGATAGATAGATAGATAGATAGATAGATAGATGGATGATAGATAAATAGATAGAGAAAGAGAGATAGAGATAGAAAATCAATCTTAGAAACTTCAACTATATGAAGATATACATATGCTTTCCACCAGCCAGCTGGTTTTTGGGTCTCTGCTGCGCATTCATGGAGGGTGGGGAAATGTGGGTGGACACATGCACATGCACGGGGGAAGGGTGCATGCAGGAGGACATGCGCGCATGTGTGGGAGTGGAGCAGCACATGTGGAGGGCAATGCAAATGCACGGGGTGGGGGTAAATGCGGTGGAGTGCATCCACATGCGTGGGGTGAGGCACATGTATGGAGACATGCACTGCATTTTGGTGCCCATGTTTTGGGCACTCTGTCTGGAAAAGGTTAGCCATCACTGACATATACACAGAGTAGAATTCATAAGCTTAACCACATCCCAGTTCCCATGACTAAGAGAATTCTCAGGAGAATTCATGCTGGCTGGGGAATTCAAGGAACTGAAGTCCAGATATCCATCATTTGAGAAAGTTGAGAAGCATTTAAATATATTGAATGAATGAAGACTCAATCTGGGTCTTTCAGCTCTGAGGACACTCTTGCATGACAGCTCCTCCAGATGGAGAAACCAATGTTTCCTTCCCTATTTTTGTTCTTCCTTTGTGGTTACTTCTATTTTTCGATTCTGAACATTTTTTTGCGGAATAAAAGCATGATGGAACACGAGCTCCACCTACAGGACCATCCTTCCAAGGTTTAGAGAGGGAAAGAGTTTTTACACGAGTTCAGATAGGACTTTCAGCACTGTGTATCTCTAGCACAGTATTAGACCCCCTATGTCTTCTTCCTTCAGACTGTTCATATGCAAATAGAGAGCTGAGTGACAGGTGGGGATCAAAGGTCGATGAGCTGCCCTAAACTGAGCTACCCTAAAAGGACACAACGTGCCCCTACACCAGGGTTATTATTATTTATTTATTTTATTATTTCTTCGAATTTCTAGACCTCCCCGTCTCCCAAAAGGGACTCAGGGCGGTGTACAGTCCACACAACAAACAACAAGTATCAAATACAAATATAAATACAGATATAAATGCACATAAGAAGGAGGTTAAAAATTTAAAAGAACTGTACGGAAGAATATAAATGTGGTTCTAGAAACCCTAAAATCTGTTAAATTTAAAACCGTACCCTATAAATAACCAGGTTCACCAACCTTTCGGACCTCATGGACCACTAAATTCATAATTTTAAATCCTATGGACCACTAATATACATATGGGATGGGGGTCCTTCAGGCACTTAGCTTGGCCACCTGTTAGTGGAGAAAGCACCTGGGGTAAACCCAAGGTTTGCTGTCCATTATAGCTAGAAATCTCAAATACGGCCAAGAATGAATGTTTGTCTTGTAACCAGCCTGGGTGCTAAATCGGCCCCCTGCAAACTCTGTCTTTAGAGGAGCCCAGCTGAAATTTTGCACACCGCTTACTCAAGCCCCTAGACTCCCAGAGAGGGAGGGAGGTAAGGGCTGGAGCTACTAGACAGGCAACCAATCTAAGTGCCTGAAGGACCCCATCCCATCAGCAATCAAGAGTAATTGCTTTGGCGGGCCATATCTGGCCTTGGCCGTAGTTTGAGAATCCCTGATTTAGTGTAATATAAAAAAATGCAAAAAAAATTCTGCACCACACCAAAATTTTCTCATCGACCACCAGTGGTCCATGGACAACCTATTGGTGACTGCTGCCCTACACTAAGGTGCTACACTCCCTGAACACCATACACCCCGGGCAACAGCTTTGACAGGCTGATCAAATCAGGTTGAGAGTAGCTGTTGAGTCATAGACCTTCGGTGAGATAGGGACTTGCCATAGGTTTGCCATCACGGTGCTAGGTGATCAGGAGCTGGGGCAGGTAATAGGAGATCATCTCATTACACATTGCTCAGGTTTCTAACCCAATCTAGCATGTGAAGACAGATTCTGATGGATAGAGCGGATGAAACCTACTAGAATAGGACAACGGTCATGAAGGTGTCTCTGCAAGTAATGTTGTACACTAAGAGCACGGCAAGACACGAAAGATGCCCTGGTCAACCACTGCGCTTATCCCATCTCCAACTGTCCTGTCTCTTGTCCTGCTATTGGAGCAAGACGGAATCTGGGAAGAGAGAGTGAGGCTGACTCTACACATCTCTCCGTCACTTTAATGCAATTCCCACACAAGTCTTGACATCCCCCAATTCCTGTGAACCTTCAAAGTCCTCTGGGTGAATGATGACGCAGCAGATGTGGTGGGACTCAACATTTTTTACTACTGGTTCTGTGGGCATGGCTTGATGGACGTGGCTTGGTGGGCGTGGCAGGGGAAGGTTACTGAAAAATCCCCATTTCCTACCAATCAGCTGAGACTCAGGAGGCAGAGAATAGATGGGGGTGAGGCCAGTCAGAGGTGGTATTTACCAATTCTCTGAACTACTCAAAATTTCCGCTACTGGTTCTCCAGAACTGATCAGAACCTGCTGAAGACCACCTCTGGTGTGGATACACTTGTAGCTGTAGCCATCTTCTTGCTGACCGAAGCAACAGCTGCATTCAGCGTCTACCTGAGTGACTGAACAGCCCTCTTTAGGACTGCACTGCTCACCTCCGTAGTAAGAGGAAGGTGCTAGAAAAGGTGCCCTAAGCATTGTTGCTTCAAAGGTGGATAGCCCACAACCTGTTAGATGTCAAGGTCCTCTACGAACACGATGGACAGACATCATGCAAATAGAATTGAGGATTGCTTTTTGAAGGTAGAGGTTCTCTCTTTCATACTGAATACTGAACCAACCATTCCGGACCCTTCCCTGGAACCTGCCCGATTCAAATTGTTTAAGTCAAATCCTGACACTGAACAGGTGAGTCCTGTGGATTCTCCTGGTCCTTTTTCTTCTGGATCAGAGTGAGTGAGAGTGACATGTGAATCCCCATCTAGAAATCAAAGAGGCAGTTAGATTACTTTACTGAAGGATCAAAGCCAGTAGGGTCAAGTGATATCCCTGTCCATAGCAAGCAAGCGGATTAATCCTTTCACAGTTTATCTCTTTATTAAACAACTACTGGCATGTGCTTTTTTAAAAGGCAGAAAGTGTTGTGGCCCGCCAGTTGCCAGCAGAGCTGGTGGCTGACGCAGACAATGAGGAGTTTGGGGAGGAACCTGGGTCAGTTCAGGAATCTGGGGAAGGCTCTGATGGATGCTCTTCATCAGATGCAGAGACAGAGACAGGGCCATCCGACATTTCCCAGCCACCGGAGAGGCAGCTGCCTTTGGAGGCTGAGATAAGTGGGGAGGAAGAACAGCTGGGTCCTATTCCAGATGCATGTATGCGCAGAGCAGTTAGGAAAGGTGAACAACAGAGGACAAGGAGTCACCTCGGGAAGCAAAGCACACATGGATACGGAATGGCCTCTCCCTGGCTGGGAAATAAGTAGAAGGAAAGGGGAGTGGTGGTCGTAGGAGACAACAGTTCATATTTCTGTTGATTTGGGTCATCATGTTTCATGCCACAGAGACTGCTTGCCAGAACTTAATTTGTAGCTTTTTTGGCTGGTAGCTCACAGTCTTGCAATTATTGCAAGGAACTGATAAGACCTGTTACTGCAGTTAACTCTTTGAAGGACTATTGCCTGGACTTTTCTGTGTGTGAATGCCATGAATTCACAGGAGATAAATAAAGAGGGTTTTTTTTTTCGTGACAAGGAGTCTGTTCCTTCTTTCTGCTAAGGCTGGGTCAGAACAGAAAGGTTTATCAGGTGGTGTGATGATGAATAACAAGATGTTTAAGAGCCAGAGCATTGCAATGAATGGGGAACTTAATAAACCTTTGATGACTGACTCAGGCCAAAAGGAACTTCCTTTTCTAAGAAATCTGAGAGTGGCCTTTCAAAATGAAGTGCAAGTTTTGGTTTGTACCTTTCTGACAGAAAAAGACAAAATATAACTTCAAATTAAGGGATGAAAGAAGAGCTCCTGAAGGCAAGTTTTCATTGTATACTGCACAGAACCATGCTTACATAGCCATTTATAAAGCCATTGGGTCTCTATATAAATATGAATGAATGAATGAATCAATCAATCAATCAATCAATTAATTAATGAACACTAGTTCCATATATTCTCTGCATTGTCCCATTGTATTTTGCAGTAATACATTTTGCAATAATAAAGTGCAATATGAAAAAATGTAGAAAAGATGTAGAAGAGATGTGGAGACTCTAGAAAGAGTGCAGAGAAGAGCAACAAAGATGATTAGGAGACTGGAGGCTAAAATACATGAAGAACGGTTGCAGGAACTGGGTATATCTAATTTATTAGAAAGAAGGACTAGGGGAGACATGATAGCAGTCTTCCACTATCTCAGGGGTTGCCACAAAGAAGAGGGAGTCAAACTATTCTCCAAAGCACCTGAGAGTAGAACAAGAAGCAATGGGTGGAAACTAATCAAGGAGAGAAGCAACTTAGAACTAAGGAGAAATGTCTGGACATTGAGAACTATTAATCCGTGGAACAACTTACCTCCAGAAGTTGTGAATGCTCCAACACTGGAAGTCTTTAAGAAGATGTTGGAGAACCATTTGTCTGAAACGGTATAGGGTTTCCTGGCTAGGCAGAGGGTTGGATTAGAAGACCCTTCCAAGGTTCCTTCCAACTCTCTTATTCTATTCAATAATGACTTTTTGTTGGCTTCCTTGCTTTCTTCAAAAGGAAACCTCAATTTTTATTTATTTATGTATATGGTTGCCCAATTCTAATTCATTTCAGTCCGGGGTGGGGGGTGGGGAGGCTTACAACATTAAAATTTTTCATATCCACTTGCCCACTTCTACTGCGCTTTGCTATATACCTAGTAAAGAAGGAAGAAGAATCATCAAAAGTCTTTGCACATAATTCTCCCCCTCCCCATTCCTCTCTTCTTTACAACTCATTTTGCAGTTCTGCAACTGGGAACATGGGATATCTGCATTTCCCTTGTTCACGTCATATATGACAGTTGCAGTATGAAAAAAGAAGGAGACTGTGTCATTCTTGCCACAGTGATTGAGTCACATAGGTGACTGAAAAAAAGGATTTCTTTAGCAGCTGTGACATGCCCAATTGTGAGCAGGAAGGATAGATGTATTTCAGGAAGGACAATTTTAGAAGGGATGATTCACTGTGTGTTATTTACACAGGAGTACAAGGCGGTGTCTTCTGGTTTTAGACCGTTGACTTGGACAAAAACCTGATTTTGGGAGATATCTCTTGTGAAGTTTAACCGATTTTGCAAAACACTATTGTAAAACACAGTTCCACTCGTTGCAATACGTCCAATCCATTCCAGTCCCTCTCCTGGACGTTGACGGATCCAGTCCATGTATGCCTCTGCTACAGAAAACCCAGACACTGTGCAAGTCAGTTTTATGGATTCCCCAGGCCTCTTAATGCCACCACCAGATTCAGTAATGGTACGACTCGATGAACTGCCTGTGACACAATAATGAAAATTAGAAAGTTAAAAAGGAGAAGATGATGGTGCAGCAAAGTAACAGAGTGAAATGTTGGAATATTACAGGTAGATAGAAGAGATCAGAGAAGAATAGAAGAGATTCCTTACATGCAGGGAATGCCAATATGAAACATGCCAAGATTGCCCATTCCATAACGTTAATATTGCCTAACTGCGATGAGCACAACATCTGATCTCCAGCTACAAGGAACCTAACGGTCACTCTAAACCTTGATTGCTCTATGTGGAATAGCATCCTCCCCTTTAAAGAATCCATGTCATCAACTAATTTGCATACCACCCAAAATGCTCATTAGGTAAGTACATAATAGTGTAAGTCAGGGGTGTCAAACTCGCCTTGTCACAGTGGCATCCCATGACGTATCATGACTTTTCTCCCCTTTGCTAAACTGGATGGAGTAGAGCCAGCACATGACTCGAGTTTGACAGCCCTTTTCTGAGTATATAGTAGTCAAGCATTTAACTATAGTTAAGCAAATAGTACTCGAAGTGCCAAGTATTTCAATTGTGCATTGTGCAAACCATCATGAACACATTGTGGGAAGTGCACCCCAAAAGGACAGTGTCAGAAATCTCAGAAAACAGGGCCAAGCCCTTTCCCCTTTAAGAAAACCAAGAAGCACCAGCTGATAGGAAAACTCAGAACAGCCAATGGCTGTTACAAAAGTAATAGAGCTAAGTAACAGAAAAGTAACAGAAACTCTTAAGTGGAGCCATTAAGATAAGGGGAATCAGGCTAAAAAATAAACTCTCCAAGGTAAACCAAAAAAACCCTCCTCCTGCCCCCTGACAGAATTGACCCTTATGACAGGAAAAATGAAAGACCAGGGGACCAAGGAAAACAGGAAAACAAAACCCAGGGCAATCAGAAACACATCAAAACCTATCAAGCTGCAGGAGCTTCAAACATAAAAGATTCACACTCCCAAGCTGCTTGTATGCCATGAACGCTCAAACTGTGTCACTTTTTGCTTCTTGCCTTCCTACATTAAAAAAATCCCACTTTCTGGCAGCTGGCTTCCCCATCCATTTCTTCTCAGCGTCTGTTCCTGTGTCCCAGATGAGGGACAAATTCAGGAATTTTCTTCCAACCAGATGCCTGATGCTGAAGACCAAGAGTCCATCTCTCATCTCTGAACTAGGCTGGTAACATGTAAATTTACTGGGGATTCAATATGGACCATCTCTCCTGGAGATCCCTCATCCGCATAGGGATAGCTAGTGAAAAATGGCATTGGTGAAAAAAGAATTTTGATTACAAACTGGAAGGAAGTCAAATGAAACAGTGAATGATCCACGGGCAATATGAATTGCAAATTTGCACCTAGGGAAATGAAACCCATCATGCTTTGTTTCCATTTGTGAAGCATTTGATGGTCTTATTCAACTTTACATTGCCTTTTCTTAGTTTCTTTGTCATACTTAGTGAGGTCAGGCTCACAGTTCCACAGAAGTATAATAAGCACTTAGCAATGACACTTGGCTACAATGTAAAGTAGTGAGTATACAGCTTGTATAACAGTGTAAATGTGCTGTCCCCTCAAAATAAGGCAACACATATATGAAAAGTTATACTTAAATATTTACAAAATGTGAGGGGGGTGTACTCACTTCTGTGATATACTGATACACACACACACACACAGAGAGAGAGAGAGAGAGAGAGAGAGAGAGAGAGAGAGAGAGAGATGTACGTATGTACTATATGTATGTATGTATGTATATGTATTAGTGCAATTTAAAATAAAATAAACAAACCCATACAAATTTATGCATAAGGCAAAAAGCAAAGAATCACAACGGGGGTAAATTCATAAACAATGCATTAACACTACTCAGAAGCTCAACCAATCTCCATGATTGACAGAAAATCCAGGTCTTAGGAGTTTTGCAAACAGCCAGCATGGTTGGGCTTAATCTAATCTCACGTGGAATTGTCTTCCAAAGAGCAGATGTTGAGAAGACATGGAGCCCACCAAATGCTTCCCTTGAATTGACGGGACTCAAAGCACAACCTTCCTACCAGAACTAATGAGACAGGTCAAAACATACTTTGGAGCTTCTCAGTGGCAAACTGAGTGGTTCAACAGGTCTTATATTGTCAAGGGTGAGACGGAATGCCACGAAATCTGAGAAATACGGCACCGATGGTTAGAAACGAGGGAAAAAAGTTGGGACATGGATAAGAACTGGAAAATATGGCATTAATATTGTACGATAAGTAGGAATTGGATATGTATATATACTGATAGTAACTGTATAACGAAAGGGATTAATGGGTAGGTAATTTGACTGACTACACATGCCTATGTAATGGATATAAACTGTTATTGCCGTAAGATCAAAAACTCCATGAAAAGGACTATGCTAGAAATGTTGCACTATCTCCAATGTTTTTAATGCTTACTAATAAAAACTTACCAAAAAAAAAAAAAATCCCAGGTCTTATATTGTAAGCATTTTGATCGTAAGTATATTTTCCAATTATCATTTATTGATTTTGCATAGATCTACAATTAAACAAAGGGCTGTGAGAGAATATTGTTCCATTTGTTATGTTTCTTTGATTTCTGAAATCAAAGGGCAGGCACTAAGAAGTGAACACGAATGTACATTCTCCAACATCGCTTTGGGCTGATCTTTCGTCCAAATAGTCAACTTTACGGTGTCTAGACTTCAACTCCCAGAATTCGTGCTGAGTAGGAATACTAGGAGTTGAAATCCAGGCATCTCAAAGTTGGCCAGGTTGACCAACAGTGAGGTGGAGGACTGTTCATGATATGTGAGATAAACAGATGGCTGTGAAAACAGATGGCAATTCACAACATGGATTTTTCATGCATGACACAATTTTTGCTCATGGAGAGGGAGATCCCCCTTTCCATTTTCGTTAGAAACAGTTGTTTCTAATAATAAATAATCATGCCAGCTGTTCAGGTCATGAAACATGACTATTCCAGACCAAGAAGGATTTTTTTCCATGACAATGATTCTTTTTGACCACTGTGTATTTCAGTAGTACAATAATATACGGCTGTGTCCTCCATTTTCAGGTCATTCATTTGGAGGTAGAAGTTGGAACTGTCCTTGGACGCAGTAAATCTTCCTTGTATTGTAGGAGAATAACCACTGTACTTCGGGATACGATAAAAGACCAGCCACTCCAATGGTTTCCCAGGCCTCTGCATCACCCAAGTCATATAGTGGTTATTAATATCAAATCCAGTTATGGAGCACACGAGTTGGGTGGATTCTCCTTGTTTCTTGATTACGAGACTTGACTGAGTGAGAGTAATCTGAGAAAGGGCACCTGGAGGAAGGAGAAACGGTCATCAGATGAAAGAAATGAATTACTCAACAAGGACAAAAGAAAAGCTACCATAATGAAAGATGGAATTTAATTTCCGGATCTTGCCCAGGTAATCTTGGAGAATGAACTGTGGCTATAAAAACCAAGAAGACATCAAGGGTAGCATACTTTTCAAAATAGTTTGAATGAAAATTAGGTGGAGGAAATTCATGATCCCCTTTCTTCTATTATCCCTTTGAAGAGCTTTCTTTAGACGATACAGGAGGTCAAGAGCGAATGAAGTCCCAGCAGACGGGGAAATTAATATATGATGCAGTAGTTTGCATATGTTTTCCCTGATAAGAGGTTTATGTTCTTACTGCCACATCATGTAAGGAGATGGAACCCTCCCTTAGATCGTGGGTTTCAAGCTTGTGGTGTCACGTTGCCATCACGTGACACTTTGCCATGTTTTTCTCATTTGCAGAGCTGGGATCGGTATGGCCTGCATGTGATGTATTCCGCTTGCGGCCCGCCAGTTTGACACCCCTGCCTTAGATCAACCCTGGAAAGCAGTGGTGAAATTAAAATTATTTTACTACCGGTTCTGTGGTTGCGGTTTGGTGGGCGTGGAAGGGGAAAGCTACTGCAAAATCTCCATTCCCTCCCCACTCCTGGGGGAAGGATACTGCAAAATATCCATTCCTTCCCCACTCCTGGGAAAAGGATACTGCAAAATCTCCATTCCCTCCCCATTCCTGGGGAAAGGATATTGCAAAATCCCCATTCCCTCCCCACTCCTGGGGGAAGGATACTGCAAAATATCCATTCCTTCCCCACTCCTGGGAAAAAGATACTGCAAAATCCCCATTCCCTCCCCATTTCTGGGGAAAGGATATTGCAAAATCCCCATTCCCTCCTCATTCCTGGGGGAAGGATACTGTAAAATCCCCATTCCCACCCCACTTTGGGGGGAAGGATATTGCAAAGTCTTGTGGCCTAGTGGTTAATATAACTGCCTAACATGTAAAATAGCCCAAGTTCAAATCCCAGTAAGGGATTTTTATGGCTAGCTGATGAGAGCTAAAAAGCTTGAAATAGATCTATACTGGTCTCCTTTCATTTATTTATCAGCAAAAAAATGTATGTATGTATATGTATGTGTGTATGTATGTAAAATCTGCAAAATCTCCATTCCCTCCCCACTCCTGGGGGAAGGATATTGCAAAATCTCCATTCCCTCCCCACTCCTGGGGGAAGGATATTGCAAAATCCCCATTCCCTCCGCACTCCTGGGGGAAGGATATTGCAAAGTCTTCATTCACACCCTACTCTGGGGCCAGCCAGAGGTGGTATTTGCCGGTTCTCGGAACTACTCAAAATTTCCACTACTGGTTGTCCAGAACTAGTCAGAACCTGCTGAATTTCACCCCTGCTGGAAAGTATATGACTATACCAGTGTTAGTTGACTGGCTTATTGTCTGGTCTAATAGAACCATGTAAGTCTACGGTGGGGAAAAATGAAAAAGAGCCCAGTAGGACATTTTCCCACTATTTTTATTATTATTATTCAGTTCTTATCAGCTACAATACCTTACAAAATATTAACACTCTCAACAAAATCATTTTTTAAAAGAACAAACTAGATTTTTTTTTTAATTCAATTCCTTTGAGGAACTTGCTTTCTGTTAGGAGCAGTTCAATTATATTGAATGAAAATAATGGGGAAAAAAATCAAAGGATAGGAATCTCAGAAGTGAACACGAATGTGCGTTCTCCAACATCTGTTCAGGCTGAGGTTTAGACAACCATGTCAAGTTTAAGATGTCTGGACTTCATCTCCCAGAATTCATCCTGCCTCAGAGTGGGAATACTAGGAGTTGAAGTCCAGATGTCTTGAAGTTGACAAGGTTGACAAACACTGATGTGGAGGGTTATTCATGATCCGCGAGATAGACAGATGGCCATGGAAACAGATGGTAACTCACATCTTGGATTTTTCATGAATGAAACATTTTTTTTTTGTCATAGAGAGGGAGATTCCCCCTTGTATTTTCTTAGAAACAGTGGTTTCTAATAATAAATAATCTTGCCAGCTGTTCATCTCATGAAATATAAGTGCCCCAGAAGGACTTTTTCCCCTCGTCACGATTCCTTTCCATCATGGTGCAGGGTCTATGTGAGTGGTACAATAATATACAGCTGTGTCCTCCATCTTCAGGTCATTCATTTGGAGGTAGAAGTTGGAACTGTCCTTGGACGCAGTAAATCTTCCTTGTATTGTAGGAGAATAACCACTGTACTTCGGGATACGATAGTAGACCAGCCACTCCAATGGCTTCCCAGGGCTCTTCATCAACCAATTCAAATAATGGTGATAAATATCAAAGCCAGTTATGGAGCATTTGAGTTGGAGAGATTCTCCTTGATTCTTGATTACTGGACTTGACTGGGTGAGAGTAATCTGAGAAAGGGCCCCTGGAGGAAGGAGAAATGTTCATCAGATGGTAGAAATGATTCGCACCGTGAGAAAAAATGTACCATAATGAAAGATGAAGATGATTTTTTTTCCTGATCTATAAAGATAATCTTTGAGAGTGAGCTGTGTTAGGAAACAAAATAGGAAATCATCAAGAGCAAACCTTTCAAAATTGTTTGAATGAACATTAGGTGCAGCCAATTCATGATCCCTTTTCCTCTCTGTTGTTTTCTCTTTTGAAGATCTGTCTGTAGGAGAGGCAGGAGGTCAAGAGTGAATGAAGCTGCAGCAGCAGGAGATATATGACGAAGTGGTTTGCATATGCTTTCCCTTTTAAGAGGGTGAAGTTCTTAAATCTCTTATTTAAGTTCGTCATCATATTAGGAGATGGAACCTTCCCTTACTGCTTCCCTTACATTTAATCATTCCCCAGGCTCACCTGATAAGGGAGGAGAGCTTGTGGCCTAGTGGTTACTATAACTGCCTAACATGTAAAATAGCCCAAGTTCAAATCCCAGTAAGGGATTTTTTATGGCTAGCTGATGAGAGCTAAAAAGCTTGAAATAGATCTATACTGGTCTCCCTTCATTTATTTATCAGCAAAAAAATGTGTGTGTGTGTGTGTGTGTGTGTGTGTGTTTATGTGTGTTACAACCCCTGGTATGCCCAAATATGGGAGGGAACTCACTACTTCCCCTTTCTGTCTATTGGCTCACTGCAGGAGACCATCCAGGCAGAAAACCATATTTTTAATGTTGCCTTTTTATATTTGTGTTGTATTTGTGCTGATAAATAAATAAAGGAAGACTAGTATAGATCTATTTCAAGCTATTAAGCTCTCATCAGCTAGCCATACCCTTACTGGGATTCAAACCTGGGCTGTATTACATATTAGGCAGATGTATTAGCCACTAAGCCACACACACATACATACATACATTCATAGATATATACACACACACACACAAATGTACATATACATACATACATATACATACATACATATACATACATACATGTTGTGACCCAGCAGGAGCCATTGGAGCTGCAACCAAACGCCGACTGCGAGGGGCCTGATGAGATGGCTCTGGAAGATGTGGGGGACCCTGGACAGGGTTTTGACTCTGAGCAGGGATCAGAGAGATTGCTTGGCCACCAGGAGGCGCCTGAGGCATGGAGCAGCAGTGAAAGCCAAAGGGAGTGTGCTCCTGACGTCATGCCTTGGAGCAGTGGGGAGGAGACAAGGGAGTTGGTCCTGGATGCCCAGAAATGGAGGGCTGATAGACGTAGAGAACAACTACACAGATACAGAAGATAATTGGACCCAGGTGGTTGTAATTAGGCTCCTCTCAAGATTGAATAAACGGAGTGACTTCCTTTAGGCTGGTGCAGGATTCGACTTAATTATCAATGCTGGGGAAGCTCTCACCTGTTTCTTATCTTGGAAGTCTGGATTGTTGCTAAGATCTAGTCAGTGTGTTAATTTACTGTAAATAAATCGTCTAGCAGTAATTCTTGTCTTGGAGTGCTTTGGTGTATGAAGAGGGGGGTCAGAACATGTACACATACATACATACATGTTCTGACCCCCCCTCGTCCCACACCAACACACTCCGAGCCAAAGATACTTTACAGGATTTATTAACAGACAGACAGATCCTTGGCAGCAAACCGGCACAGACAAGCCTGCCAAGCTCACAATCTTGTTCTCCAACATTAGTTAATGGGTTGACTTCTGCACAAGCAGAAGTCCTTTTATAGTCTGGAGAGGATTACAAGTTTATTATTCAGCCTTTACTTGTGTAGTCACTATGTCCCTGTCAAAGTATCTTACAAAACCTTAAATCTTTTTTTTAAAAAAAAAAAAAAACCTAGGTCCCATTCACTATGTCAACTCCTGACCTGCTCTCGAGTTGCCATAGGCAGGGGGATGGGGAATTGAGCCTTGCAGCTCGAGGAACTTGCAGTTCAGTCAAAACAAAGCACATTCCAGCCGTCAACATCAAGGTCATCACCATGCAGACCCACAGTGGCTGGAGGGAGGGACTATTACAACCCGCAAAATTGCTTTGTTGGGGAATGTGACTGATGGCACATCTTGGGGGGAGGGGGAAACAGGGTCAGAGCCAAGGCGCCAATTAAATGAGGTCAGAGTTGGCTTCACTTGGTCCATGTCGACATGAAGCTTCTAATAAATAACCAGATTTCTTTTGAAGATTGGCTTGAGGCTCATGATTTAATTAGGGCATCTGTTGGAACCCTGACAGTTTTCATATATGAAAACTGTGTAAATCACAGAGCAACATTGAGCAGAGACAAAAATGTATCCTGATATAAAACAATTAAATGCAATACTTTGACATTTTCTGAGCAAGCCCTGTTTGAAGACTCTTTTTTCATTTTCCGAAACCATTTCATACTCTTAATTTGTATCTCAAAGGCCTTCGAACTTGGCATTGATATATACATTCTAACATGTATTTAAATACTGAAATACCTTTTCTTACAGCGGAAATTGTGGCAAACCATTTGAGAAGTCAATCGATCAGAATAGAGTTAGAAGGGACCTTGGAGGTCTGCTAGTTCAACCTGAAATATGAGTAGGGATTTGGACTAGAAAACCTACAAGCTCCCTTCTGACCTTGTTGCTCAGTTATAATTGCACTTCATGTATCCATAACACTGATGATTGTTGCAGAGCCATGGTGGCGCTGCGGTTAGAGTGCAGTACTGTAGGCTACTTCTGCTGACTGCTGATTGCCAGCAGTTTGGCAGTTCAAGTCCCACCGGCTCAAGGTTGACTCAGCCTTCCATCCTTCCGAGGTCGGTAAAATGAGGACCCAGATTGTTGGGGGGCAATACGCTGACTCTATAGACCGCTTAGAGAGAGCTGTAAAGCACTGTGGAGCGGTATATAAGTCTAGGTGCTATTGCTAGTGTGAAAAAAGAACGACGTTACATACCAGTGATGGTGTAACCCAACTGACTGAAAAGGGATTTGTTTAGCAGCTGTGACATGCAAAATTGTGAGCAGGATGGATAGATGTATTTCAGGAAGGATGATTTCAGAAGGGCTTAGTCACTGTGTGTCTCCTGTGCAGGAATACAAGGCGGTGTCTTCTGGTTTTAGACCATTGAGTTGCAGTAAAAACTGATTTTTGGAGGTATCTCTTGTGACAGTTAATCGACTTTGGAGAATACTATTATAATATACGCTTCCAGACTGTGCAACACGTCCGACCCACTCCAGTCCCTCGCCTGGACGTTGACGGAGCCAATCCATGTGTGTCTCTGCTACAGAAAATCCAGACACTGTACAAGTCAGTTTTATGGTCTCCCCAGGCCTCTTAACGTCACCACCCGATTCAGTAACGGTACGACTGGATGAACTCCCTGGGACACAAACAATGCAAATCAGAAGATTAGGAAGGGGGAAATGATAGTGCAGCAAGGTAACAGAAAGAATTGTTGGAAGAGAATTGAAGAAAGAAGAGATCAGAATTTTTTTTTTTCTTACATGCAGGAAACAAAAATATGAAACATGAGAAGACAGTCCATTCCATAATGTTAATATTGAGTAAGAGAGATGAGCAGAAATTCCAATCTCCACTTCAAAGGAAACTAATGCTCACTGTAATCCTTCCCCTTTAAAAAAAGGCATGCCATAAAACAATTTGCATAATACTCAAAGTGTCCATTGCTTAAGTACATAGTACTGTAAGTGCCCAGTATGTCAATCGTGTATTGCAACTACAGTGTCAATTTGCAAAGCTTTCCTGACCTGCTCCCATGTTGCCATAAGCAGGGGGATGGGGGGGGGGGAATGGAGCCTTGCAGTTGCATCGAGGAATTTGTACATCAGTCAAAACAAGACGCATCCTAGCTGGCCAAAGTCAAGGCCATCTTCACAGAAACCAGTAACGGTTGGAGGGAGTGACTTATACGACCTGCAAAATTGCTTCGTTGGGGAATGTGACTGATGACACACCTTGGGTGGGAGGGGGAAACATGGTCAGAGGCAAGGTGCAACCTGAATGGGGTCAGATCTGGCTTCACTAGATCTGTGCCAACATGGCGCTCCTAATAAACAACTGGATTTCTCTTGAAAACTGGCTTGAGGCTCCTGCTTTCATTAGGGCATCCGTCAGAACCCTGATACACAAAACGTCAACATCAGATGCCTGCTGCTGAGAGCCAAGATTCCATATCTCATCTTTCAACTGCGTTGGTGACATCTACAGTTAATGGAGATTTGATATGGACCGTCTCTCTCCCAGAGATTCTTTATCAGCCACAGGAATATCCAGTGAAATACGGCATTTCCTAGATAAGAATCTTGATTAAGAACAACAGTGGTGCAGTGGTTAGAATAAGATATTGCAGGCTAATTCTGATGACTGCCAACAGTTCGATTCTCATGGGTTTAAGGTTGACCCAGCCTTCCAAAGTTGGTAAAACGAGGACCAAATTGTTGGAGGCTGTCACTGTGTTAATTGTTTGCTAGCCGAGCTGAAGACTTACTGCGCAGTTCATAGGCAGGTCATAGGTCCTTATCAGCAATGATTTACTGCGCATGCTTAACACGTTTCTAATACATCACACATTCCAGAGACTTCTTTTCCTTTTGATCTTCTGTTCGTCTGCCAAGAAGGTGGACGATAATTTGCTCTTACCAAAATGTAACAATTAGATAGATTTGTTTATTTTCTTATTTCTTATTTTTTTATATTAAAAGTTTGTTTTTCATTAGAACATGTTCTCGGGTTTTTATTTTTGTTTTTCTTGAAGATATGCTGTTTGGAAAAGCCGTCGATCTAAGACCTCATTAGCTCAGGGTGAAATTTCCCCTGACAGAGGCAATATGCTGACTCCATAAAAACTGCTCAGAGAGGGTTGTAAAACCCTGTATAGAAACGGTATAGAAATCCAAGTACAATTCTTAACTGCTATTACAAACAGGAAGGAAGCCAAATGCAACAACTAATTTGCCTCTCCCAATATGAATTGCACATTTGCACCTGTGGAATTTGAACCTATCATGTTTTTGCTTCAGCAACTGCTAAGCATTTGATGATAGACCCTTTTTAAAACGCATTTAGTAAATGTGCTTTCTAATCATAAATAACCCTGCCTGTTTTCTGCATGGCATGAAACATGAGGGCTGCAGACGAAGAAGGGTATTTTTTCCCCCTTGTCGTGATTCTTTTCCATCATTGTGTCAGTTATTGCACTAGTGCAATAATACACAGCTGTATCCTCCAATTTCAAGTCATTCATTTGGAGGTAGAAGTTGGAACTGTCCTTGGAGGCTGTAAACCTTCCTTGTATTGTAGGAAGAATAAGCACTGTACTTCGGGATACGATGATGTACCAGCCATTTCAGTGGGTCTCCAGGCTTCTTCATCAGCCAATCCATATAATGATTGTAAATATCAAACCCAGTTATGGAACATTTGAGTTGGAGTGATTCTCCTTGATTCTTGATTACTGGACTTGACTGGGTGAGAGTAATCTGAGAAAGGGCCCCTGTAAGAAAGAGAAATGGTCATCGAGTGATGGAAATGCATTATTTTATAAGGAAAAAAAAAACCCTATTGTAAATAAAGATCAAGACTGCTTTTCTGATCTCTTCAGATAATCTTTGAGAAGGAGCTGTGCTATCAAACCAAAAGAAGACACCAGCAATAGAATACCTTTCAAAATGGCGAGAATGAAAATTAGAAGCAGCAAGTTCATGGTATCGTTTCTTTGCTCTTATTGTCCCTTTGCAAAACAAAAAAAACTTTCTTTAAAGAAGAGACAGGAGGTCAGGGGGGGAATGAAGCTGCAGCAGAGAGAGAAATGAATATATGATGAAGTGGTTTGCATATGTTTTCCCTTTTAACTGGTTCAAATTCTTACTGCTCACAATAAAAGAAGATGGAATACTCCTTCATTCAAAGTTTAGATCTATATGGCTGCACCATTAATGGATGGATGAATTATGAGCCCCGGTGGCTGGAGTGCAGTACTGCAGGCTACTTCTGCTGACTGCCGGCTGACTGCAATTTGGCAGTTCGAATCTCACCAGGCTCAAAGTTGACTCAGCCTTCCTTCCTTCCGAGGCGGGTAAACCGAGGACCCAGATTGTTGGGGGCAATAGACTGACTCTGTAAACCGCTTATAGTGAGCTGTAATGCAGTGTGAAGTGGTATATAAGTCTAAGTACGATTGCTATCACAAATAATACATCATAAAATATATGATGAAGTGGTTTTCATATGTTTCCCTTTTAAGAGGTTTAAGTTCTTACTGCCCCCAATATAGGAAGATGGAAGATTCTTTTGTTTAACCATTAGATCTCAATAAGTACATTGGGGTACCATTGATGGATGTCAGGTTTATCATTTTCTGGTGTGATTTTATGAATAAAACCATGTTAGACTAGAAGAAAAGGATAAAGAATCTGGTGGCGCCTTTTTGAGCTAACAATTTTCATTGAAGTTTCAACTCATATCGTCCCAAAAGTGCTTTTTCAAGAAGCAACTGGATTTTCAAGGATGTGTGTGTGTGAAGATGATTTGCTTCTTATCCAAGAAGCTTCTTCAGAGCTTTTGTCTTTTGATAGATTTTGAAAAAAAAAACACCCTCATTTGAATCAGTGGTGAAGGATTTAATAAAGCATGCTTAAGACAATCAGAGTTGAATGTGCTGTGTGAAAACTATCCATGTGTCCATATAGGAAAAGGTGTAAATCTCAGATCAACATTCAGAAGAGACAATGATTCATCTGAATGCAGCAGTTAAATGCACTACTTTTAAGTAGCTTTATTTAGCAAGTTTGTCACTTGTTGTCTAAGCTCCACTTGTGTGCAGCACAACTCTATTTTGAACCGTCTTTCCAGTGTCAAATACCTTTTATATTGTCAGGGTAGTGATTGAAGAGCTGACCAGCTGCTACGATGATGCAATGATACACTGATGTAATGATGAGAATGAGTCAGTACAGTTTTTGGCTGTTATCGCTTTAAGAGATTGTGTAATAAGAAGAGGCCCTGTTAGGGCATCTCTCTCTCTCTCTCTTTCTTCTTCTTCTTCTTCTTCTTCTTCTTCTTCTTCTTCTTCTTCTTCTTCTTCTTCTTCTTCTTCTTCTTCTTCCTCTTCCTCTTCCTCTTCCTCTTCCTCTTCCTCTTCCTCTTCCTCTTCCTCTTCCTCTTCCTCTTCCTCTTCCTCTTCCTCTTCTTCTTCTTCTTCTTCTTCTTCTTCTTCTTCTTCTTCTTCTTCTTCTTCTTCTTCTTCTTCTTCCCTGCTATAATTTGCTGATTGTTTGACTTCTGCCTATAGTATGTGTACGTATAATATATATTCTTTTGTAGCTAAAACCACTATTTATTTCATACCTTTGTTTGTTGTTATTGCTCCTGGGTTATCTCACATAGTAAAGCTGTATGCACTCTGACATATATCTTTATATTATATTTCAAAGGCCGGTCAACTTGGAATTCATATATACTTTCTCACCTGAATACCAAAAACTGAATAATGCATTCAGTTTTGGTGGCCACGATGTAGAAAAGATGTGGAGACTCTAGAAAGAGTGCAGAGAAGAGCAACAAAGATGATTAGGGGACTGGAGGCTAAAACATAGGAAGAACGGTTGCAGGAACTGGGTATGTCTAGTTAATGAAAAGAAGGACTAAGGGAGACATGATAGCAGTGTTCCAATATCTCAGGGGCTGCCACAAAGAAGTGGGAGTCAAGCTATTCTCCAAAACACCTGAGCGTAGGATAAGAAGCAAGGAGTAGATATTAATCGAGGAGAGGAGCAACTTAGAACTGAGAAGAAATTTCCTGACAGTTAGAACAATTAATCAGTGGAACAGCTTGCCTCCAGAGGTAGTGAATGCTCCAACACTGGATGTTTTTAAGAAAAGATTGGATATCCATTTGTCTGAAATAGTGTAGAGTTTCCTGCCTAAGCAGGGTGTTGGACTAGAAGACCTCCGAGGTCCCTTCCAACTCTGTTCAATTCTATTTAATTCTATTTAATTCTATTTAATTCTATTTAATTCTATTTAATTCTATTCTATTCTATTCTATTCTATTCTATTCTATTTTATTCTACTCTACTCTACTCCACTCTTCTCTATTCCTGCATTTATGTAATGAATTGCAACCAATTTTCTACATCAGAAACTGTACTAATCCCTTTTTAGGAATCCCTTTATTCTATTCTTTCTAGACAGTTGCTTCATGTGGTAAACCAATGTTTCCTTCTCTATTTTTGTCATCTCTTTGCGGTTTCTGCTCTTTTTGGATTCTGAATATTTTTCTGAATAAAAGCACGGTGGAGCATGAGCTCCACCTCCAGGAACAGCCAACAATGGTTTAGAGAAGGAAAGAGTTTTTTACATGAATTAAGGTCAGACTTTCATCACGGTGTATCTCTAACAGAGTAATAGATACCTGTGTCTTCTTGCTTCAGATTGTTCATTTGCCAAATAGAATTCAGAGCTGCTTTTGAAGGCAGAGAATCTCCCTTGGATGGCTGGAAAATAGCGTTTGTTGCTGAATACCCTGTTTCTCCAAAAATAAGGCCTATGTCAAAAATAAGCTTTACCGTGATTTTTACATGTGAGACTAATATAAGCTCTACCTCCAAAATAAGCCCTACTTAAGAGCCTGAGCCAGCTGGCCACCAGTTCCTTCTGGTTGTTTGCAGTACTGGTGTGTGTGTGTGTGTGAAGCCACTTCACACACCTCGCACCCGCTTACCTCAGGGACTCCACTGCCAGGCCATCCACACTCCAACATCTGCTGCACAGTTGCAAAATGTGGTAGCGCGGGCAGTTATGTGTGTGGTAGAATGGCCCATGTTATAGTTGCGCACTGCGAGCTGCATTCGTTGTCAGTGTGTTTCTAGATTAAATTGGCGGTGGCGTTCTTGAGTTTTGTTTTTTAAATTGTTTTTAATTAAACATGTTTACCTTTAAAAACAGGGGGAAAAAACCCAATACAGCAAAAAGAAGACAAATGTAACAATATAAAATAGTTTTACAGCCTTCTGTATCGTCATACGTGTTTAGTTTTTTGTAGTTCTCTCTTTCACATTGCCTTCCTATCGAAGTTAACATGTGTAATAGTGTAATAACAGTAGTAGTTGTTAAGTAAGTAAGCTCCCCGTTAGGAGAGTGAGTGTGCAGAGAAGCGTAATGAGAGTGGTATGGAAGAACACACACAAACCAGCATACAGAGACACCGAATAGTATAAATAATAGTAGTTTACTATGTGGAAATATAGAGGTATTCAGAGTTCAATTTACACAGTCCAAGTCATACACGGTTCAGTCAGTCAGTTATCAAGTTCTCAGTTAAAGAATGATCCTTCGAACACATTCCAGTATCATATAATCAGTTCAGCACACAAAGTAGCTAACAGTAGCAAAAACACAGTACTTCACAATACAGTCTAACAAGCAGTATACACTGTTCAGCATCTAACAAACAGAGAGCTAACAGTCATTCTGGCTCCCTCTTATGGCTGCTTGAGGTAACAGCAACCAATCACATTACAGCAGTACTTAAAGAAACAGTACTACCATCGTGGTTTATAATTGCTGACCCAACTGTTAGCTTACATTCCTAAGAGTAGTGACATTTGTAATAATATTCATTGTTCATATCACCATTATATTGACCTTATGGCCAATACTTTAAGTTTGATAGTAATTAGTAAAATTAATGAATTAAATTAAAATTAGTAATTAATTAGAAATTGGCGTTTTTGAGTTTTGTAGCCCATCTTACATCGATTCTCTCTTTACGTCTGTCAGAAGAGGTGTGTTGCATGGCCTATCTGCAAAGGAGTTACAAAGGAGTTACATTTGGCAGAACATAGGAGATGGTCTGTGAAGGAGGGAGTTTCCCCCCTTTAACTAACGAGGTATGAATCATCAGCCTTCCAAGAAGCATATCTCCGAATAAGCAGGAAAATAAAACCCGAGAACATATTCTAATGAACAACTTTAATATAAAACAAAATAAAACAAATCTTACTATCTAAATCTTACATCTTACACTGCCTGCGACACAACAATGCAAATTGGAAGATTAGAAGGAGAAGATGATAGTACAGCAAGGTAACGGAGTGAAAAGTTAGAATATTATAGGAAGAAAGAAGAAATCGGTATTTCTTTCCTTACATGTAGGGAATGACAATATGAAACACGCTAAGATAATCCACTCCGTAATGTTAATATGGACTAACTGAAATGAGAAGAACATCTGATCTCCAGCTAAAAGGAACCTTATGGTCACTATGACGCTTCCCCTTTAAAGGAAACAGGACATAAAATAATTTGCATAATACTCAAAGTGCCCGTTACTTAAGCACATAGTATTCTAATGCCCAGTATTTTCATTGTGTATTAAAACCTGCTGCTGAGAACCAAGTTTCCATACCTCATCTCTGAACGCCGTTGGTGACATCTAAACTTAGTGGAGATTTCAACATGGACCGTCTCCCTTAGAGATTCTTCACCAGCCACAGTAATATCCAATAGAAAATGACATTTGCTAGATAAGAATCTCCATTAAGAACTGGGGTAATGCAGTGGTTAGAATGTGGTATTACAAAATAGAACCGAGGCGGCACAGTGGTTAGAGTGCAGTACTGCAAGCTACTTCAGCGGACTGCTAGCTGCAGTTCGGCAGTTCAAATCTCATAGGCTCAATGTTGACTCAGCCTTCCATCCTTCTGAGGTGGGTAAAATGAGGACCCAGATTATTGGGGGCAATATGCTAACTCTGTAAACTGTTTAGAGAGGGCTGCAGAAGCACTATGAAGCGGTGTATAAGTCTAAGTGCTATTGCTAATTCTGTCGACTGCCAGCAGTTCAATTCTCACCGGGTTCAGGTTGACTCAGCATTCCATCCTTCTGAAATCGGTAAAATGGGGACCCAAATTGTTGTTGGCAATATGCCGACTCTGAAAAACTACTTAGAGAGGGCTGAATAGTACTGTGAAAGAATATATAAGTCTCCAAGTGCTATTGCTACTGCTATTACAAACAGGAAGGAAGCCAAATGCAACAGCTAATTGTCACTGCTAATATGAATTGCAAATTTACACCTATGGAGTTTAAACCTATCCTGTTTTTGTTCTACCATGTGCTAAGCATTTGGTGGCCCTGTGTAATTTGTGCAATGCTTGCTCTTAGCTTTTTTTGTCATACCTACTGATATCAGACTTACAATAGTCCTCCTCCTCCTCCTCCTCCTCCACCTCCTCCTCCTCCTCCCTCTTCCTCTTCCTCTTCCTCTTCCTCTTCCTCTTCCTCTTCCTCTTCCTCTTCCTCTTCCTCTTCCTCTTCCTCTTCCTCTTCCTCTTCCTCTTCTTCTTCTTCTTCTTCTTCTTCTTCTTCTTCTTCTTCTTCTTCTTCTTCTTCCATAGTGTAGAAGACCTATTATTTAATTTAAAATATGGAAACTCTTTATCTGCTGTTATCAACAAAGCAGTGTAATGACTTTTTCGTCCTATATGTACCCGTGATAAGTCAAATTCTGGATAAGACCAATCCTTATTAGGTCTTTAAACTAAAATACCATGAAAAAGGTGTCACGCATGAAGAATCAAACCCTTCCAATTTTTGCAGGTTTCAATATTCACAATTAGCCTTTTCAGAGATGTTGCATTTTTTACGGTATTTGGGTTAAATTTTGGTGGGTTGTCTTATCTGCTGACGGGCTTATCCGTAATATGTATGCGACAGATGAATTCTTAAAAGTATATTACTGTATATGCTTATGGATAATGCCATCTGCAGATAAACTGAACCTAATTTGATGGGGGGGGGGTATTTTTGTAAGCTAAAATTCTCAGCTTACCTGCAAGTATATGTGGTATGCAGGGGTGGATGTCACAAATTTCAGCAACAGGTTCTCTGGCCAGTTGCTGGGAGGGTGTGGCCCTGCTGGGCTTGACCTAGTTGGCCTCCTGCACCGTGGTGGGGGCGGGGCACCTTCGGCTTCAGAGGCTTTCCTCGAGCCTCTGGGAGTGCAAAAGCTGCCTCCCCTGCGCTCCAGAGGCCTTCCAGGGGAGCTGTTTTTTCCCCTCCCTGAGCCTCTGCACATGCCCTGCACTTACCTTGAATCCAAAACTGGCTGCACGGAGACTCCTGGGAAGGAACGGGTGGGGCAGGAGGGACAGTGTGGGGTGGGCGGGGCCAGCCAGTTGTATAAATTGTCCATAACGTTAGCTATGGGTTCTCCATAGCAGGCCACCCCTGGTGGTATGTAGATGTGAGTCCACCAGAAATGTCAGAAATAATATTTGTAGACAGCACTTGGACAATATGAATACGGCCTGAAGTTGCTTAATCAAAACACAATCAAGAAGACCGCAGTGGTAAACCACTTTGTTGGAGCTTCAAAGAAAACTCTGCGAAGGCAATTGCTAGAATCTACGTATCCCTCAAAGGATCCCTTCCCTTTAAAGTTTGACTCCCGGGAGGATCTAAAATTTGCAAGATTGCAGGGTTGGTGAACTGACTTCGGTTTAGGGGCAATTCAATTGTATTGAACGAAAATGATGAAGTAAAATTATGGAAGATGGATCAATTTGGTAATCCAATAAAAGTGATCTGTTTATTATTTGTTTATTGTTTCACTAAATGGCTCTGACTGGTTTACCTATTAAAAAGAAATATCCATGGAATGCAAGTAAAAAATAATAATAAACCCATAAAAATTTGCAAAGCAAACCAGAAACAATGGCAACTAGGAGTAAATTCAGCAATAGCACAGAACTCACACGCTTAACTATGTCCCAATCGTCATGACTGAGAGAATTCTCAGGGAAATTTATGTTGGCTAGATAATTCTGGGAGTTGAAATCCTCCTCCTCCCCCTCCTCCTCCCCCTCCTTTTCCTTCCCCTCTCCCTCCTCCCCCTCCCCCTCCCTCCTCCTCCTCCTCCTCCTCTTCCTTCTCCTTCTCCTTCTCCTTCTCCTTCTCCTTCTCCTTGTCCTTGTCCTTCTCCTTCTCCTTCTCCTTGTCCTTGTCCTTCTCCTTGTCCTTCTCCTTCTCCTTGTCCTCCTCCTCCTCCTCCTCCTCCTCCTCCTCCTCCTCCTCCTCCTCCTCCTCCTCCTCCTCCTCCTCCTCCTCCTCCTCCTCCTCTTCTCCTTCTCCTTCTCCTTCTCCTT
The DNA here is from genome assembly GCA_029891615.1 of Natrix natrix natrix. Taxonomy (NCBI): domain Eukaryota; kingdom Metazoa; phylum Chordata; class Lepidosauria; order Squamata; family Natricidae; genus Natrix; species Natrix natrix. Next base: position 105,666 of record JAKRSK010010273.1, on the reverse strand, counting down.
GTCCTTGTCCTTGTCCTTCTCCTCCTCCTCCTCCTCCTCCTCCTCCTCCTCCTCCTCCTCCTCCTCCTCCTTCTTCTTCTTCTTCTTCTTCTTCTTCCATATCCATCATCGGACGTTGACTATCATGTTTGAGATCCTATGTTTTATCAACAACCTTACAAAAATGTCCAGTCGTCTTAAATTTTAGAAGGCTGACAAACAATGGTATAGACGACTGTGCATGATTTATGAGACAGACAGCTGGCGATGGAAACAGATGGTAACTCATACCTTGGTTTTTCATGCATGAAACGGAACTTCATCATGGAGACCCATTTCTATTTTCTTTAGTAAAAGTACTTTCTAATAATAAATATTTGTGGCAGCTGCTGCATTGTCATGAAACATGAGGGCTCCAGACCAAAGAAGGGTAATTTTTTCCCCTTGTCGTGATTCTTTTCCATCACTGTGTCAGTTATTGTACTAGTGCAATAATACACAGCTGTGTCCTCCAATTTCAAGTCATTCATTTGGAGGTAGAAGTTGGAACTGTCCTTGGAGGCTGTAAACCTTCCTTGTATTGTGGGAGAATAAACACTGTACTTCGGGATACGATGATGTACCAGCCACTTCAGTGGGTCTCCAGGCTTCTTCATCGTCCATTGCATATAATGATTGTTAATATCAAACCCAGTTATGGAGCATTTGAGTTGGAGTGATTCTCCTTGATTCTTGATTACTGGACTTGACTGGGTGAGAGTAATCTGAGAAAGGGCCCCTGAAAGAAAGAGAAATGGTCATCGAGTGATGAAAATGCATTATTTTATAAGGAAAAAAACCCTATTGTAAATAAAGATCAAGACTGCTTTTCTGATCTCTTCCGATAATCTTTGAGAAGGAGCTGTGCTATCAAAGCAAAAGAAGACGCCAGCAATAGAATACCTTTCAAAATGGCGAGAATGAAAATTAGAAGCAGCCAGTTCATGGTATCTTTTCTTCGCTCTTATTATCCCTTTGCAAAACAAAAAACTTTCTTTAAAGAAGAGACAGGAGGTCAGGGGGGGAATGAAGCTGCAGCAGAGGGAGAAATGAATATATGATGAAGTGGTTTGCATACGTTTTCCCTTTTAAGAGGTTTAAATTCTTACTGCTCACTATAAAAGAAGACGGAATACTCCTCCATTCAAAGTTTAGATCTATATGGCTGCACCATTAATGGATGGATGAATTATGAGCCCCGGTGGCTAGAGTGCAGTACTGCAGGCTATTTCTGCTGACTGCCGGCTGACTGCAATTTGGCAGTTCGAATCTCACCAGGCTCAAGGTTGACTCAGCCTTCCATCCTTCCGAGGTGGGTAAACTGAGGACCCAGGTTGTTGGGGGCAATAGACTGATTCTGCAAACCGCTTACAGTGAGCAGAGCGCTATAAAGCACTGTGAAGTGATATATAACTCTAAGTTCTATTGCTATCACAAATAATTCCCTCAACACTGCCAAACTATTCACTGTCTGCACTACTATTAATCTTCTCTTTGTCCCTATCACCCATCTCCTCCCACTTATGACTGTATGACTGTAACTCTGTTGCTTGTATCCTTACGATTTATATTGATTGTTTAGTAATATGATTTGATTGCTTATTTGTACCTTATGACTAAATTTAAGTGTTGTAGCTTATGATTCTTGACAAATGTACCTTTTCTTTTTATGTACACTGAGAGCATATGCACCAAAGGCAAATTCTTTGTGTTTCCAATCACGCTTGGCCAATAAAGAATTCTATTCTATTCTATTCTATTCTATTCTATTCTATTCTATTCTATTCTATTCTATTCTATTCTATTCTATTCTATTCTATTCTATTCTACTCTACTCTACTCTATTCTATTCTTCTCTACTCTATTCTAGTGTGATTGTATGAACAGAAGTATGTAGTTCTATGGTGGAAGAACATAACAAAGGATTATGTTAAAGTTGCACCTTTTCAAACTAATGAGTTTTACTAAAAGTTTTCATCTGATATCAATTTAGCCACTCTATATCCCTGTGGAGGTGAGCCCTATCTTACAAAATCTTACGTCTTTTCATAGAATTTGAAAAAACCCATCCCTACATTCCTGTGGATTCATTGGTGAATGATTCAATAAAACAAGCTTGTTAGGACTTAATGCAATGTTGAAAGCTGTCCATGCATTTGTATATGAAATGGTATAAATCACAGATCAACATTGAGAAGAAACAAAGATTTATCTTGCTCTGTAGCAATGGAATGTGCTATTTTCAGATAGCTTTATCGAGCAAGTTTATCATCTCTTTTCCAAATTCCTACTTTGTGAAGGTCAACCTTTTTTTGGAAGAGTCTCTCCTATTCCAGATATTTTTTTTTATTTTTATAGTATAGCTGGAATTCACATAGAGTATGCATTCTCACCTGTATTTAGATAATGAATTGCAACCGTTACATACCTCAGAAACTGTATCAATCTTTTTTTTAGGAATCCCTCTGTGCTGCCCTTGAATGGATCATGCCAAATGAGGAAACTAAAAACTCAAACATCTGAATATGTTGAATGAGTAAGCAATCCATCAATGTCTTTTCGCTCCGAGGCCACTCTTTCTAGACAGTTGCTTCATGTGGTAAACCAATGCTTCCTTCTCTATTTTTGTCGTCTCTTTGCGGTTTCTCCTATTTTTGGATTCTGAACATTTTTCTGAATAAAAGCACGGTGGAGCACGAGCTCCACCTCCAGGAACAGCCAACAATGGTTTAGAGAAGGAAAGAGTTTTTGCATGAGCTAAGGTCAGACTTTCATCACTGTGTGTCTCTAGCAGAGTAATAGACACCTGTGTCTTCTTGCTTCAGATTGTTCATTTGCAGATAGAATTGACAATTTTTTTTGGGGGGGGGGGGTTATTCGTAAACCTTTTGAATACGGTGCATTGTCAGGTTATATCATTTACAGAAGGGAAGTAAAGAAGAAAATGAAAAAAATAGATATTTACATATACTGGTAACAATAGTCGCAATTTAACAGAGTAAGGTAAAGGTAAAGATTCCCCTCGCAAATATGTGCTTGTCGTTCCGGACTCTAGGGCAGTGATGGCGAACGTATGGCACGTGCGCCACAGTTGGCACGTGAGGCGCTGCCCTGTCAGCTGGCCAGTGCGCATGTGAGGGCTTACCAGCTGAGTTCACCCTTTTTAAAGCCATTTTTCGCCCTCCCCAGGCTCCAGAGCCTTTATAGGAGCCTAGGGAGGGTGAAAAGAGCCCCCTGCCCCCCCGGAGGACCTCCGGAGGCCTCATGAGCTTCCCTGAAGCCTCCGGAGCGCAAAAAAACGGCCCTACGGGCAAACCAGAAGTTCAGGAACAGACTTCCAGTTTGCTCGGAGGGTCGTTTTGACTGCTCCGGAGGCTTCAGGGAAGCGTCCTGAAGGTCCCTCAAGCCTCCGGAGGGCTTCCGGGGGGTGGGGGAGGCTTTTTCCCCCCTCCCCAGGCTCCTATAAAGCCTCTGGAGCCTGGGGAGGGCAAAAAAAGCATGCAAAAAATGGGACGGTGCCTGTAGTGCGCGCATGCACACTGGGGGGTCACGCATTGCATTAAGGGTGCAGCACGCCCGCACACTACCCCCCTGTGCTCCCCCCACTTATGGCAGGTGAGCCAAAAAAGGTTCGCCATCGCTGCTCTAGGGGGTGGTACTCATCTCCCTTTGAAAGCCGAAGAGCCAGCATTGTCCGAAGACATCTCCGTGGTCATGTGGCCAGCATAAACGCCGAAGGCGCACGGAATGCTGTTCCCTTCCCACCAAAGGTGGTCCCTATTTTTCTGCTTGCATTTTTACATGCTTTCAAACTGCTCGGTTGGCAGAAGAATATAGCACAGTAGTTTTAGCTAAATTTCTCTTTATATTGACTTTTTTATACTTCTGTTGATTATATTGGCGTATTTATAATCAGGCATCATCTTTATATTTAATTCATACAGAGCAGGGATCTTTCTTCATCTAATTTCTATCTCTTGTCTCTAACCACTGATAAAATTGCTTTTTGAAGGCAGAGAATCTCCCTTGAATGACGAGAGAATACTGGTTGTTTGTAACCGAATAATAGTAAATCAATAATTCCAGACTTTTCCCTGGAAACTGCCTGATCCAAAGCATGCCAGGGCAGCTTAGGTCAAATCCTGACACAGAACAGGTACGCCTGGTCTCCTGGTCTTTTTAACTTAACAGATTAACAGAGTTGGAAGTGACCTTGTAGGTCATCTAGTCCAACCCTCTCCCAAGCAGAACACCCTACACCATTTCTGACAAATGGCAGTCCAATCTCTTCTTCTTGAAAGTCTCCAGTGATGAAGCTCCCACAACTTCTGAAAGCAGTTTCTGTTCCATTGGTTGATTGATTTCACTGTCAGGAAATTTCTCCTTATTTCCAGGTTGAATCTCTCCTTGGTCAGTTTCCATCCATCATTCCTTGTCTGGTCTTCAGGTGCTTTGGAAAATAGGTTGACCACCTCCTCTCTGTGGCAGCCCCTCAAATATTGGAACACTGCTATCATGTCTACCCTGGTCCTTCTCTTCACTAGACTAGCCATGCCCAGTTCCTGTAACCACTCTTCGTATGCTTTACTCTCCAGTTCCATAATCATCCTGGTTGCACTTTTTCTAAAGTCTCAAGAACTTTTTTTATAGTGTGGTGACCAAAACTGGAAGCAGTATTCTAGGTGTGGTCTTACTAGGGCTTCATAGAGTGGTACCTCCCTTGATCTTGATTGTATCCCTCTATTAATGCAATTTAGGATTGCATTAGCTTTTTTTTGGCTGCTGCTGCACACTGCTGGCTCATATTTAGCTGGTTGTCCACTAAGACTCCAAGATACCTCTCGCAGTTACTGCTATTAAGCCTGGTTCCACCCAGTCTTTATGTGTACTTTGGGTTTTTCTTACCTACGTGTAGGACTTTACTTTTATCTACATCGAATTTCATTGTGCTAGAGCGGGCCCAGCGTTCAGGTCTGTCAATATGTTAAGATAAGAAGAGATTTAGATCCAAAAAGGCTAGCCTGTATGTATCCGAACCTACAATCTAAATGTTGGAGATGTGACTGTGCTGGTGCCACGTACTACCACATTTGGTGGACTTGTAAAAAAGTTAAAGCATTTTGGATAAAAATATGGTGGGTTATTCAAAATATTTTGAAAAAGAGGATAAAGTTCACACCCCAGTTGTTTTTGTTAGGGAGCGTTTCAGACTGTACTGTTATAGAGACTAATCTGATCTTGAACCTAACGACGGCAGCAAGATTGTTGGTGGCGCAATACTGGAAGAGGGAAGAGTTGCCCACTATCCAAGAATGGACGTTAAAAGTAGTAAATTTAGCAGAGATGGCCAAAATTTCAGTGTATTTGAAGGACCATTCGGATGAGAAGTACAAGTTGGACTGGAGAAGATGGATTGACTATACTCAAAACAAATACCAGACTAAAACATTTCAGTTAGCTTATGAATGAAGGCATAAGGAAAGCTACAATTTATTCAAAGCTAGTTTAATAAAGGGGGAGTTAAAGCACAAGAATAGTAACATGTTAAAATTAGCTAGCTTATGTTAGCGTACAGTTGTTAAATGTTTATACCCTGTATTTTGCTCTGGGAGGTCGGGGGGAGGTCGGGAGGGAAGAGGGAAGGGTAAGGGGGGTGATAATTGTCAAATTTATTAAAAATCTTAATAAAAAAAAGATAAGAAGAGATTAGAAAAAAATGACAAGTAATATTAGGATGATCAACATGCTGTAGTTGAGTCAAAGCATCCTGACGAATGGAAGGGCTAATAAATCTTTGATGAATGTTAGACTGATGGAAGCCCTTTTTCTGAGAAGACTAAAAATAAAGGTAACAATGAAGGTTTCCCCTTCCAGTTGTGTCTGTCTCTAGGGAACAGTGCTCCTATCTGTTTTTTTTTTTTTTTTTAATGAAAGGAGCCAGTGTTGTTCCATGATCATGTGGCCGGCATGATTATAATCCAAGGTGCACAGGAGGCTGTTAGTTCCCATTGAAGTGGTACCTATTTATCTACTTGCATTTTCATGCTTCTGAACTGCTAGGGTGGGCAAGAGCTGGGGCAAGGAACGGAAGCTCACCCCATTATGCAGTGCTGTCATCTTGAACCCAGGTTGTCAACTGGAAAGTGCTGCACCTTTAACTGATTAGACTTGGTGCTTAGAAGTCTTAGAACGCACTGACTGAGAAGGTTAAGAGTGGCCTTCAAAAATGAAATTCAAATCTTGGTTTGCATATACCTGGAAAACATCTGACAGCAAAAGGATAGAAGTTGTTTCTTTAATAATAATAATAATAATAATAATAATAATAATAATAATAATAATAATAATAATAATAATAATAATAATAATAATGACAAAATACTAGCGCATAACACACCAGACATCACACTGATTGAGAAAAGTAAGGTTACAATCATAGACATCGCAATACCAGGTGATAGCAGGGTCGAGGAGAAGGAACATGAAAAAGTTGTGAAATACCAGGACTTAAAAATCGAAATCCAACGATTATGGCACGAACCAGCAGTGGTAATTCCAGTGGTAATCGGCACACTGGGTGCTATTCCAAAAGCACTGGAATTACATTTAAAACAGTTAAAACTTGACAAAATCACCATCAGTCAAATGTAAAAGGCCACACTGCTTGGATCCGCACACATATTACGAAAATACGTTACGACGTCCTAGGCCTCTGGGTGGGGCCCGACTAGTAATTAATGCCAAATCCGGCGAAACAACTGGCCGCTGTGATACAATTCTGATAATAATAATCTTCTTCTTCTTCTTCTTCTTCTTCTTCTTCTTCTTCTTCTTCTTCTTCTTCTTCTTCTTCTTCTTTCTTCTTCTTCTTCTTCTTCTTCCATCTATATCATCGGACATTGGTGATCATATTGGCGATCCTATATTTATCAACAGTCATTGCTTTCAATTCCTTCAAGGAGTTGATGGAAGAGGCCAAAAGAAAAATGGAATTTTTGGCCTAGTTGCGTTTTTGTTGTTTTGAGTGACTTTTCTTAGTTCAGGTTGACAGTTATTTTTTAAAGAAATTGTTGTGGCCTGCCAGTGGCCAGTGGAGCTGGCAGCATAATTGGAGAGTGAAGAGGTTGGGGAGGAGCATGGGCCAGCCCTGGAGGCTGGGGAAGGCTTGGACGAGGGTCTACGTTGGAGGCAGAGAGGGGGCCAGTGATCAGGTGCCTACAGAGCTAGACAGCAGTGAGGCAGAGGAACAGCTGGAGCCTGTTATCAGTGTGCGCATACACAGAGCTTCCAGAAGAAAAAAACAACTCAGAAATCCGGGTCGATGTGGGAGTAAAGCCACAGGTGGACGGTGAATGGTCCTTCCCATAGGACATAAAAGAGGAGCGAAAGGGGAGTGGGCTTTTGCAGGAAACAATTCAGTCATTTGGTCATTAGATTCATTTCAGGAGTGTGAAGATCTGTCCGTGAATCTCAGAGACTCTGTGCCCAGTCTTTCCTTGAACAGCACCTCATTTGGAAAACATTTGCATGGCAGCTTTCCAAGACAAATAAGGTCTGTAGTCATAAATATCCCTTTGAAAGACTGTTGGCCAGGCCTTTGCTGAATGCAAATGAGAGGAATTCAGATTCATTTAATAAAAGGGGTTTTGTTGGGACTAGGACTCTGCCTCGTGCTTTTTTGGGGAAGCCTAGATCAGAACAGAAATCTTGGGGGTGAGAATATGTTGGCAAGTTTTGGACTTCCGGCTCAGGAAACAGTAACACACCAAAGAGTTCCTCCAGCTGCCTGGTGGATACGCACAGGAGAATGACGGTGCTGAAATTTGAACAACAGTGGTTTTTTGACCGGCTTGTAGGGAGATTTTTCTCATTGTGTCTTATACAATAATATACAGCTGTGTCTTGAGCCTTTAAAGCATTGAGTTGCAAGTCCACTTGGCTCCTAGTATTGTCTTTTGTGATGCTGGCCCGACTCCGAAAGATTGTGCTAAAAACAGTCACTCCGCTGTGCCAGATGTCTCCGATCCATTCCAGTTCCTTTCCGGAGACTTGACGCATCCAGCTTATTCCAGAGCTTCCGAGAGAAAATCCAGAAACCGTACAGGTGAGCTTCAACCTTTCTCCTGGTCTGTTTACTTGAGCAGCAGTCTGAGTCATGGTAATTTCTGAGGTAGCGCCTGCATTGATTTAAAATAATAATAATAAGTGTGGTGGGGGAAAATACACAAAAAATGCAGTTCTACCTACAAACAGCATTTGTTTTCTAGCTTGATCTTACGTGCTGGGAACACAAAGAGGAAACTTAGCAGCAGTTTCAGATCCATGCTTTCAAGAAGGATAATACGAAAGGTGAAAAGCAATTCAGTACTGACAGGTACTTCTAACACTTTCTTCATTCACCAAGGCTTCTGTTTTAATGTGTGGTATACCAGGAAGTCATTTACATGAAGCAAAGTATACTATGCATTTATCGGTTAGTCTGCGGTGGGTAGACAGGCTTGTGTTGCAAATGTAGCTACCTCAGAGCAAGAGGACTACTGCTCCTTCTGGGACCTACCGTATTATTCGGAGTATAAGGCGCGCCTTTTCCCCCCAAAAAAGAGAGTGAAAATCTGGGTTCGTCTTATACACAGAATATAACACTTTGAGCCTCCCCAAACCAATCCCCGCACTTCCCGTTTTCTGCAAAAATGGATGCGCAGAGGGTTTGGGAGGCTTGCAAAGTGCTCCTGGAGGCCGGGGAGGGCAAAAACTTTTTTTAAATTTACCTCTTCAAAATCTTGGTGTGTCTTATACTCTGGTGTGTCTTATAGTCTGAAAAATACGGTATATTGTGATTTCTTATGCAAAAATATTATGCTATCATATCATTCCAAGTGAATATTGTTTATCCTCTCCTCCTCCTCCTCCTCCTCCTCCTCCTCCTCCTCCTCCTCCTCCTCCTCCTCCTCCTCCTCAGTAGACCACAATCTTAGCATTACTTAGAAACTGAAGTTTGGTGTAGTACTTAATGCGGTGGCCAGAAGACTGTAAATTCTACTCTGGTTTTAGGCATGAAAAATTAGCTGGGTGATTTTGGACCAGTTGCAGTTATGGTCCCCACCACATCTATCAACTTGAACTCTCCCTGTCCATTGCATTTTGCTTCTCTGTCCATCGAGATGCAATGCCCTTTATGTACATTTCTTGAGAATTAAGTTTGGTAGAGGAGAGGTGATGAAATAAATCATGTGGCTTAAGCTCAGTGACTCTAGAACAAGAGGAAAGTTGATAGACCTAGAATCCAGCAGAATAAAATGAGCTTGATTATTTGTTAATATAAGCAATGTACAAAGAGCTGGTTGCTTTATGAAAATTCCACTGCTAATCTAATTTCCGATCTGTCCTAGGTCTTCTGTGTTGGGAGGGTTGGGCTGAGAGAGTGAATAATTCCTTCAGATACTCTCCAAATTCAATTCCTTTTCACTCTTTTCATCTCCTTGCTAAAATAAGAATAAACAGATCCCAAAGGAATTGCTTATGATATATTTAAAGCTTTCCTGTTGTGGTTCTAGTTTCATCGGAGCGAATCCAAACGACACTTTCCTTTGGCCACATAAAATGTAGGTTTTAGCACAAGCTCAGATTCATTTTTCTCCACTGTGTTCCCTAGTACAGTAATATTTGGCTGTGTCTTCAGCTTTCAGTCCGTTCATGTCTAGATAAACTTGGCTCCTGGAACTATCTTTGGAGATTGTGGCTCGTCCTTTAAAAGAATTGGCATAATGCGTGGTGCCTTTATTTATATTTGCGATCCACACCAGCCCTTTTCCATCTGCCTGGCGGATCCAATGCATCCAGTAGCTATCGATGTTGAATCCAGAGCTTGTGCAAGTAAGTCGAAGTGGATCTCCAGGTCTCTTCACTCCTCCTCCTGATTCAGTGATTGAAACATCTGCCAGAACGTCTGAAAAGAAAGACACAAGAAGGTATCTGAAGAGCTTGTGGAGAAATCTGAGTCCAACTCACAATATTAAGGAACCCAAAGAAGAATACCTCTGAAAATGGAGAGGGTCAAGATGACATTCACCCATATAATCATTTTTATTGAATGGTTTGGAGGAGAAATATACTTCCGGTGAACTCAAGAGTTCTAGTAATCTCTGGGTCCTTGAGTAAGAAGGGTGAAACTTTTAATGGTTTGCTGCCTTTCAATTTGCATGTCCTTCTCTGTATAAAAAGAGACCTCGGTCCAGAAACAACTTCAAATCAAACAACCTCAAGCAAATATTTAGGCATAAAATTTGAATGGAGTTTGCGTAGAAATTAACGAACAGCTACCCAAATTCGGATGGTGTAACAGTTGGGGTTTTTTTCTGTTTTCTTTAAATTTTTTATATATTAAATTAGATTGCCAACCATCACTCTTGAAGGCCTCAATATTTATGTCCCAGGTGGAGGAGATGACCAGGCTGGGCCTGAGAGAGGGGTCAAATGCATCATAGGTCATGAGTACCTGCACACCCACAAGAGATCTATGTCCAGCCCACTTGGAATGCCTCTTACTTCCCACTTGACCATTAGTAGCTCAGATTTTTTTTAGAGAGCTTAGCTTTCCATTCATCTTAATGTTCAGTTGAACTGCCTGAATTGCCTGATTTCCCTGGCACTTGACACCATGGAAAGAAAGAAAGAAAGAAAGAAAGAAAGAAAGAAAGAAAGGAAGGAAGGAAGGAAGGAAGGAAGGAAGGAAGGAAGGAAGGAGAGGGGGAAGGAAGAGGGAGAAGGGAAAGAGGGAGGGAGAGGAAGGAAGGAAGGAAGGAAAGAAAGAAAGAACAATAGCGGAGGGAGGGAGGGAGCAGAAGGAAAGAAAGGGAGGGAGGGAGGAAAGAAAGAGGAAGGGAAAGAAGGAGTGAGAGGAAGGAAAGAAAGAAGAAAGAAAGAAAGAAAGAAAAACAAAAGAGGGAGGAGGGAAAGAGGATGTGAGAGGACAAAAGAAAGAAAGAAAGAAAGAAAGAAAGAAAGAAAGAAGGAAAGAAAGAAAGGAAGGAAGGAAGGAAGGAAGGAAGGAAGGAAGGAAGGAAGGAAGGAGAGAGAGAGGGAAGAGGGAGAAGGGAAAGAGGGAGGGAGAGGAAGGAAGGAAGGAAGGAAGGAAGGAAGGAAGGAAAGAAAGAAAGAAAGAAAGAACGAACAATAGAGGAGGGAGGGAGGGAGCTGAAGGAAAGAAAGGGAGGGAGGAAAGAAAGAGGAAGGGAAAGAAGGAGTGAGAGGAAGGAAAGAAAGAAGAAAGAAAGAAAGAAAGAAAGAAAGAAAAACAAAAGAGGGAGGAGGGAAAGAGGGTGTGAGAGGAAGAAAGAAAGAAAGAAAGAAAGAAAGAAAGAAAGAAAGAAAGAAAGAAAGAGGTAGGGAGGGGGATAGAGGGAGAAGAAGGAAAGAAAGGAAGAAAGGAAGAAAGAACAAGAGAGGGGAAGGGAGAGAGCGGAAGGAATGGAAGGAAGGAAGAAGAAGAGAGGAGGGAGGGAGAGGAAGGAAAAAAGGAAGGAAGGAAGATTAGATAGATAGATAGATAGATAGATAGATAGATAGATAGATAGATAGATAGATAGATAGATAGATAGATAGATAGATAGAAGTGATAGATGATAGATAGATAGATAGATAGATAGATAGATAGATAGATAGATAGATAGATAGATAGATAGATAGATAGATAGATAGATAGATAGAAATATAGATAGATAGAAATATAGACAGACAGACATATTTTTACTGTTGCTTCCGCCATTTTTCTGCCTCATTTCGAAAACAACCACAAAAATGATATATCATCTTTTTCATAATTGCAATTGACTCAGTCCAGACTACGCCAACTCATAAATTATTAGCAATTAAAGCTTTAAGAAGTTAGAAATACTGCTAACATGGCTCAGATCTGCAATTGTGCTTCTTTGGTTGTCATTTTCCTCCTCCTCCTCCTCCTCCTCCTCCTCCTCCTCCTCCTCCTCCTCCTCCTCCTCCTCCTCCTCCTCCTCCTCCTCCTCCCTCCTCCCACTCCTCCTCAGTAGACCACAATCTTAGCATTACTTAGAAACTGAAGTTTGGTGTAGTACTTAATGTGGTGGCCAGAAGACTGTAAATTCTACTCTGGTTTTAGGCATGAAAAATTAGCTGGGTGATTTTGCACCAGTTGCAGTTATGGTCCCCACCACATCTATCAACTTGAACTCTCCCTGTCCATTGCATTTTGCTTCTCTCTCCATCGAGGTGTAATGCCCTTTTTGTACAATTCTTGAGAATTAAGTTTGGTAGAGAGAGGTGATGAAATAAATCATGTGGCTTAAGCTCAGTGACCTAGAACAAGAGCAAAGTTGAGATACCTAGAATCCAGCAGAATAAAATGAGCTTGATTTTTTGTTAATATAAGCAATGTACAAAGAGCTGGTTGCTTTATGAAAATGCCACAGCCAACCTAATTTTCCATCTGTCCTAGGTCTTCTGTGTTGGGAGAGTTGGGCTGAGAGAGAAAATAATCCCTTCAGATACTGTCCATGTGCAAATCCAGTTCCTTCTAACTCAATTTATCTCCTTGCTAACGTAATAATAAATAACAGCTGTGACAGATCCCAAAGGAATTGCTCATGATATATTTAAAGCTTTCCTGTTGCGGTTCCGTTTTCTTTGGTGTGAATCCAAATGACACTTTCCTTTGGCCACAGAAACTGTAGGTTTTAGCACAAGCTCAGATTCATTTTTCTCCACTGTGTTCCCTGTAGCAGTAATATTTGGCTGTGACTTCAGCATTCAGTCTGTTCATGTCTAGATAAACTAGGTTCCTGGAACTATCTTTGGAGATTGTGACTCGACCTTTGAAAGAATTGGCATAATACGTGGTGCCTTTATTTATATCTGCGATCCATTCCAGCCCTTTTCCATCTGCCTGGCGGATCCAATGCATCCAGTAGCTATCGATATTGAAGCCAGAGCTTGTGCAAGTAAGTCGAAGAGAATCTCCAGGTCTCTTCACTCCTCCTCCTGATTCAGTGATTGAAACATCTGCCAGAATGTCTGAAAACAAGAAAGACACAAGAAGGTATCTGAAGAGCTTGTGGAGAAATCTGAGTCCAACTCACAATATTACGGAACTCAAAGAAGAATACCTTTAAAAATGGAGAGGATCAAGATGACATTCACCCATATAATCATTTTTTTATTGAATGGTTTGTAGGAGAAATATATTTTCTGTGAACTCAAGAGTTCTAGTAATCTCTGGGTCTTTGAGTAAGAAGGAGGGAGACATTTAAAGGTTGGTCTGCTTTTCAATTTGCATGTCCTTCTCGCTATAAAAAGAGACCTCTGCCAGGAACAACTTAAAATCAAACAACCTCAAGCAAATATTTAGGCATAAAATTTGGATGGAGTTTGCATAGAAATTAACGAACAGCTACCCAAATTCTGATGGTGTAACAGTTTGGTTTTTTTCTGTTTTCTTTAATTTTTTATATATTAAATTAGATTGCCAACCATCACTCTTGAAGTCCTTAATATTTATGTCCCAGGTGGAGGAGATGACCAGGCTGGGCCCGAGAGAGGGGTCAAATGCATCATAGGTCATGAGTACCTGCACACCCACAAGAGATCTATGTCCAGCCCACTTTGAATGCCTCTTACTTCCCACTTGACCATTAGTAGCTCAGATTTTTTTTAGAGAGCTTCAGCTTTCCATGCATCTTAATGTTCAGTTGAACTGCCAGAATTGCCTGATTTCCCTGGCGCTTGACACCATGGAAAGAAAGAAAGAAAGAAAGAAAGAAAGAAAGAAAGAAAAAGAAAGAAGGAAGGAAGGAAAGGAAAGGAGGAAGGAAGGAAGGAAGGAAGGAAGGAAGGAGAAAAGGAAGAGGGGGAAGAGGGAGAAGGGAAATAGGAGGGAGAGGAAGGAAGGAAAGAAAGAAAGAAAGAAAGAAAGAATAGAGAGGGAGGGAGCAGAAGAAAGAAAGGAGGGAGGGAGGAGAAGGGAAAGAGGGAAGGAGAGGAAGGAAGGAAAGAAAGGAAACAACAAGAAAGACCAATAGGAGGAGGGAGGGAGCAGAAGGAAAGAAAGGGAGGGAGGAGGGAGGAAAGAAAGAGGAAGGGAAAGAAGGAGGGAGAGGAAGGAAGGAAAGAAGAAAGAAGAAAGAAAGAAAGAAAGCAAAGAAGAAGAAAGAAAGAAGGAGGGTAGGGAACGCAGGGGAAGAAGGAAAGAAAGGAAGAAAGGAAAGAAAGAACAAGAGAGGGGACAAGGGAAGAGAGCGGTAAGGGAAAGGAAGGATAAGGAAGAAGAAGAGAGGATGGGAGGAGAGAGGAAGGAAAAAAGCGAAGGAAGGAAGATTAGATAGATAAGAAGATAGATAGATAGATAGATAGATGATAGATAGATAGATAGATAGATAGATAGATAGATAGATAGATCGATAGATAGATAGATAGATAGATAGATGATGATAGATAGCATAGATAATAGATAATAGAATAGATGATAGATAGATAGATAGATAGATAGAATAGATAGATCGAATAGATAGATAATAGATAGATGATAGATAGATAGATAGATAGCGATAGCAAGATAGATGATAGATAGATAAGATAGATCTGATAGATAGATAGTGATAGATAGATAGATAGATGTAGATAGATTAGACATAGATGATAGATAGACTAGATGATAGATAGATAAGATAGAATAGATAGATTGGATAGAGAAGTAGATAGATAGATAGTAGTAGATAGATAGATAGATAGATATAGATAGATAGAAATATAGACAGACAACGGACAGACACGATTTTGACTGTTTACTTCCTCCCATTTTTCTGCCTGATTTCAAAAACACACACCAAAAATGATATGATGCATCCTTTTTTGTCATAATTGCAATTGACTCAGTCCAGACTACTCCAACTCATAAATGATTAGTAATTATAGCTTTAAAAGATAGAAATATCGCTAACATGGCTGAGGATCTGCACTTGCGCTTCTTTGGTTGTCATTTTCCTCCTCCTCCTCCCCCTCCTCCTCCTCCGCCTCCTCCTCCTCCTCCCCCTCCTCCTCCTCCTCCCCCTCCTCCTCCCCCTCCTCCTGCTCCTCCCCTCCCCCTCCTCCTCCGTAGACCACAATCTTGCATTACTTAGAAACCTAAAGTTTGGTGTAGTACTTAATGTGGTGGCCAGAAGACTGTAAATTCTACTCTGGTTTTAGGCATGAAAAATTAGCTGGGTGACTTTGGACCAGTTGTAGTTATGGTCCCCACCACATCTATCAACTTGAACTCTCCCTGTCCATTGCATTTTGCTTCTCTGTCCATCGAGGTGTAATGCCCTTTATGTACATTTCTTGAGAATTGAGTTTGGTAGAAGAGAGGTGATGAAATAAATCATGTGGCTTAAGCTCAGTGACCTAGAACAAGAGGAAAGTTGATAGACCTAGAATCCAGCGGAATAAAATGAGCTTGATTATTTGTTAATATAAGCAATGTACAAAGAGCTGGTTGCTTTATGAAAATTCCACAGCCAACCTAATTTTCCGATCTGTCCTAGGTCTTCTGTGTTGGGGAGCAGTTGGGCCGAGAGAGAAAATAATTCCTTTCAGATACTGTCCATATGCAAATCCAGTTCCTTCTCAACTCTAATTTATCTCCTTGCTAAGAGAATAATAAATAACAGCTGTGATAGATCCCAAAGGAATTGCTCATTATATATTTAAAGCTTTCCATTGTGGTTCTGGTTTCATTGGAGTGAATCCAAATGACACTTTCTTTTGGCCACAGAAACTGTAGGTTTTAGCACAAGCTCAGATTCATTTTTCTCCACTGTGTTCAGTAGTGCAGTAATACTTCGCTGTGTCTTCAGCTTTCAGTCCATTCATGTCTAGATAAACTTGGCTCTTGGAACTATCTTTGGAGATTGTGACTCGTCCTTTGAAAGAATTGGCATAATACGTGGTGCCTTTATTTATCTCTGCGATCCACTCCAGCCATTTTCCATCTGCCTGGTGGACCCAGAGCATCCAGTAGCTATCGATATTGAAGCCAGAGCTTGTGCAAGTAAGTCGAAGTGGATCTCCAGGTCTCTTCACTCCTCCTCCTGATTCGGTTATTGAAACATCTGCCAGAACGTCTGAAAACAAGAAAGACACAAGTAGATTTCTGAAGAGCTTGTGGAGAAATCTGAGTCCAACTCACAATATTATGGAACCCGAAGAAGAATACCTTTAAAAATGGAGAGGATCAAGATGACATTCACCCATATAATCATTTTTATTGAATGGTTTCGAGGAGAAATATATTTTCGGTGAACTCAAGAGTTCTAGTAATCTCTGGGTCTTTGAGTAAGAAGGGTGGAAACCTTTAAAGGTTTGCTGCCTTTCAATTTACATGTCCTTCTCTGTATAAAAAGAGACCACTGCCCAGAAACAACTTAAATTGCTTAAACATCCTCAACCAAACATTTAGGCCTAAAATGTGGACTGAGTCTTACGTAGAAACTGATCAAAGGTTCCCAGATTCAGGTGGTGTAACAGAATGTATTCTTTTCTTTAATTTATTCATTAAATTAGTTTGCCACCCATCTTCCATGAGGGGAAGAGATTAACAAGGCTGAAAAAAGAGGGAAGGAGTAAAATGCATCATAAGTCCCTGCAAAATCGCAAGAGATCTATGTCCGGCCCACCTTGAATGCCTCCCATTTCCTACTCATTTCTCCTGACTGTTAGTAGCTCAGATTTTTTTTTACAGAGCTTAAGCTTTCAATAAATCTTCCTACTCATTTGAACTGCACCTTACGGCCAGACAAGAAATAATGGATGGAAACTGACCAAGGAGAGATTTAACCTAGAAACAAGGAGGAACTTTCTGACAGTGAGAACAATTAACCGATGGAACAGAAGTTGCCTTCAGGAAGTTCTGAGAGCCTTCATCACTTAGAGATTAAACTGCCATTTGTCGGAAATTGGGTAGGGTCTCCTGCTTGAACAGGGGGTTGGACTAGATGACCTAATAGGTCCCTTCCAACTCTGGTAATCTGCTTGAATCTTCTGATTTCCCTGGTACTTGACACCATGTCAAGGAGGGAAGGAGGAGGAGGGAGGGAGGGAGGGAAGGAGAGGGAAGGAGGGAAGGAAGGAAGGAAAGAAGTAGGGAGGGGAAGGTTGGCAGTTGCTTCCTTCCATTGTTCTGCCTGATTTCAAAAGCAACCACATCAATGAGTCCTCATTTTTTCCTTCTTATGTTTGGCCTGCTTCAACTCATTAAATATAACTACTTTTACTTTTAAAAGATAGAAATATGCTCAAAATGGCTCAGATTTCCACTTCTTCTGTTATCTTGTTTTGTTTTGCACCTTGGAAGGAGTGTGCCTTGTTTCATCCTGTCTGAAGCTAAGCAGGGACCTGAAGAATGCAGTTTCCAGTGACTTTAGTTCAAGGTTGAAAGATAAAGAGTTTATTTCAGTTAACCTCAGTTTCTGATGATTGCACAAGTTTACAATATATATGAAGAGTTTTTTGAAAGTGTTTGGAAATAGATCCATCTCCTTCTCCTCCTCCTCCTCCTCTCCTCCTCCTCTTCCTCCTTCTTCTTCTTCTTCTTCTTCTTCTTCTTCTTCTTCTTCCTCTTCTTTGTCCTTCTCCTTCTCCCTGGACTACAGTTTTAATGTTACTTAGCCAGTTTGATGTAGTGCTTACTGTGACCATGAAACTTTGAGTTCCATTCCAACGTTAGACATGAAAAACCAGTTGAGTGACTTTGGTGCCCATCATAACTATTCTTCAAGTCTGTCCCTTCATTGTCACCACTGCTCGTCGTCATCATCATCATCATCATCATCATCATCATCATCATCATCATCATCATCATCATTTCCCACACTAGACTCTAGTCTTAGTGTTACTTAAGAGACCAGTTTCGTTTAGTAGTTAATGTGTTGGCCAGAAGACTGTAAATTCTACTCTGGTTTTAGGCATGAAAAAATAGCTGGGTGACTTTGGACCAGTTGCAATTATGGTCCGAAACGCATCTGTCAACTTGAACTCTCCCTCGTCATTATATTTTGTTTCTGCGTCCATAAAAGTTATCAGTCTATTAGCTGATAACTTTTCTTTTCTTGACAATTATGTTTGGTAAAGGGAGTGGATGGAATAAACTGTGTGACTCAGTGACCTAGAACAAGAGCAAAGTTGACATACCTAGAACCGAGTAGAATAAAATGACCTTGGTTATCTGTTAATGTAAGCATTATACAAAGAGCTGGTTGCTTTATGGAAATCCGTCTGCTTAATTTCTGTGCTGTCCTAAGAGTTATATGTCCGGCGGAGAGAGAAAATAATTCTTTCAGATACCGTCCATATACAAATCCAGTTCCTTCTCACTCGATTTATCTCCTTTCTAACATAGTAATAAATAACAGCTGTGGCAGATCCCAAAGGAATTGTTTATGATATATTTAAAGCTTTCCATTGTGGTTCTGGTTTCATTGGAGTGAATCCAAATGAAACTTTCCTTTGGCCACATAAACTGTAGGTTTTAGCACAAGCTCAGATTCATTTTTCTCCACTGTGTTCCCGAGCGCAGTAATATTTGGCTGTGTCTTCAGCTTTCAGTCCGTTCATGTCTAGATAAACTTGGCTCCTGGAACTATCTTTGGAGATGGTGACTCGCCCTTTAAAAGAATTGGCATAATACGTGGTGCCTTTATTTATCTCTGCGATCCACACCAGCCCTTTTCCATCTGCCTGGCGGACCCAATGCATCCAGTAGCTATCGATGTTGAATCCAGAGCTTGTGCAAATAAGTCGAAGTGGATCTCCAGGTCTCTTCACACCTCCTCCTGATTCAGTGATTGAAACATCTGCCAGAACATCTGAAAAGAAAGACACAAGAAGGTATCTGAAGAGCTTATGGAGAAATCTGAGTCCAACTCACAATATTATGGAACCCAAAGAAGAATACCTCTGAAAATGGAGAGGGTCAAGATGACATTCACCCATATAATCATTTTTTATTGAATGGTTTGGAGGAGAAATATACGTTCAGTGAACTCAAGAATTCTGGTAATCTCTGGGTTTTTGAGTAAGAAGGAGGGAGACATTTAAGGGCTGGGCTGCCTTTCAATTTGCATGTCCTTCTCTGTATAAAAAGAGACCTCTGTCCAGAAACAACTTAAAATCAAACAACCTCAAGCAAATATTTAGGCATAAAATTTGGATGGAGTTTGCGTAGAAATTAAGGAACAGCTACCCAAATTCGGATGGTGTAACAGTTGGGGTTTTTTTCTGTTTTCTTTAATTTTTTTATATATTAAATTAGATTGCCAACCATCACTCTTGAAGGCCTTAATATTCATGTCCCAGGTGGAGGAGATGACCAGGCTGGGCCCGAGAGAGTGGTCAAATGCATCATAGGTCATGAGTACCTGCACACCCACAAGAGATCTATGTCCAGCCCACTTGGAATGCCTCTTACTTCCCACTTGACCATTAGTAGCTCAGATTTTTTTAGAGAGCTTTCCATTCATCTTAATGTTCAGTTGAACTGTCTGAATTGCCTGATTTCCCTGGCACTTGACACCATGGAAAGAAAGAAAGAAAGAAAGAAAGAAAGGAAGGAAGGAAGGAAGGAAGGAAGGAAGGAGAAAAAGAAGAGGAAGGAAGAGGACAAGGAAAGAGGAGGAGAGAAGGAAGGAAAGAAAGAAAGAAAAGAAAGAAAGAAAGAAAGAAAGAAAGAAAGAAAGAAAGAAAGAAAGAAAGAAAGAAAGAAAGAAAGAAAGAAAAAAGACCAATAGTGGAGGGAGGGAGGGAGCAGAAGGAAAGAAAGGGAGGGAGGGAGGGAGGGAGGAAAGAAAGAGGAAGGGAAAGAAGGAGGGAGAGGAAGGAAAGAAAGAAGAAAGAAAGAAAAACAAAAGAGGGAGGAGGGAAAGAGGGTGTGAGAGGACAAAAGAAAGAAAGAAAGAGGTAGGGAGGGGGACAGAGGGAGAAGAAGGAAAGAAAGGAAGAAAGAACAAGAGAGGGGAAGGGAGAGAGCGGAAGGAAAGGAAGGAAGGAAGGAAGAACAAGAGAGGAGGGAGGGAGAGGAATGAAAAAAGGAAGGAAGGAAGATTAGATAGATAGATAGATAGATAGATAGATAGATAGATAGATAGATAGATAGACAGACAGACAGACAGACAGACAGACAGACAGACAGACAGATTTTGACTGTTGCTTCCTCCCATTTTTCTGCCTGATTTCAAAAACATATATCATCTTTTTTCATAATTGCAATTGACTCAGTCCAGACTACTCCAACTCATAAATGATTAGTAATTATAGCTTTAAAAGATAGAAATACTGCTAACATGGCTGAGATCTGCACTTGCGCTTCTTTGGTTGTCATTTTCCCTCCTCCTCCTCCCCCTCCTCCTCCTCCTCCTCCTCCTCCTCCTCCTCCCCCTCCTCCTCCTCCTGCTCCTCCCCCTCCTCCTCCCCCTCCTCCTGCTCCTCCCCCTCCCCCTCCTCCTCCGTAGACCACAATCTTTCATTACTTAGAAACTAAAGTTTGGTGTAGTACTTAATGTGGTGGCCAGAAGACTGTAAATTCTACTCTGGTTTTAGGCATGAAAAATTAGCTGGGTGATTTTGGACCAATTGTAGTTATGGTCCGCACCACATCTATCAACTTGAACTCTCCCTGTCCATTGCATTTTGCTTCTCTGTCCATCGAGGTGTAATGCCCTTTATGTACATTTCTTGAGAATTGAGTTTGGTAGAGAGAGGTGATGAAATAAATCATGTGGCTTAAGCTCAGTGACCTAGAACAAGAGGAAAGTTGATAGACCTAGAATCCAGCGGAATAAAATGAGCTTGATTATTTGTTAATATAAGCAATGTACAAAGAGCTGGTTGCTTTATGAAAATGCCACAGCCAACCTAATTTTCCATCTGTCCTAGGTCTTCTGTGTTGGGAGCGTTGGGCCAAGAGAGTAAATAATTCTTTCAGATACTGTCCATATGCAAATCCAGTTCCTTCTCACTTTATGTATCTCCTTGCTAAGATAATAATAAATAACAGCTGTGATAGATCCCAAAGGAATTGCTCATGATATATTTAAAGCTTTCCATTGTGGTTCTGGTTTCATTGGAGTGAATCCAAATGACACTTTCCTTTGGCCACAGAAACTGTAGGTTTTAGCACAAGCTCAGGTTCCTTTTTCTCCACTGTGTTCAGTAGTGCAGTAGTACTTCGCTGTGTCTTCAGCTTTCAGTCCATTCATGTCTAGATAAACTTGGCTCTTGGAACTATCTTTGGAGATTGTGACTCGTCCTTTAAAAGAATTGGCATAATACGTGGTGCCTTTATTTATCTCTGCGATCCACTCCAGCCATTTTCCATCTGCCTGGTGGACCCAGAGCATCCAGTAGCTATCGATATTGAAGCCAGAGCTTGTGCAAGTAAGTCGAAGAGAATCTCCAGGTCTCTTTACTCCTCCTCCTGATTCGGTTATTGAAACATCTGCCAGAATGTCTGAAAACAAGAAAGACACAAGTAGATTTCTGAAGAGCTTGTGGAGAAATCTGAGTCCAACTCACAATATTATGGAACCCGAAGAAGAATACCTTTAAAAATGGAGAGGATAAAGATGACATTCACCCATATAATCATTTTTATAGAATGCTTTGGAAGAGAAATATATTTTCGGTGAGCTCAAGAGTTCTAGTAATCTCTGGGTCTTTGAGGAAGAAGAGTGGAAACCTTTAAAGGTTTGCTGCCTTTCAATTTGCATGTCCTTCTCTGTATAAAAAGAGACCACTGCCCAGAAACAACTTAAATTGCTTAAACATCCTCAACCAAACATTTAGGCCTAAAATGTGGACTGAGTCTTACGTAGAAACTGATCAAAGGTTCCCAGATTCAGGTGGTGTAACAGAATGTATTCTTTTCTTTAATTTATTCATTAAATTAGTTTGCCACCCATCTTCCATGAGGGGAAGAGGCTGAACAAGGCTGAAAAAGAGGGAAGAGTAAAATGCATCATAAGTCCCTGCAAAATCGCAAGAGATCTATGTCCGGCCCACCTTGAATGCCTCCCATTTCCTACTCATTTCTCCTGACTGTTAGTAGCTCAGATTTTTTTTTACAGAGCTTAAGCTTTCAATAAATCTTCCTACTCATTTGAACTGCACCTTAGGGCCAGACAAGAAATAATGGATGGAAACTGACCAAGGAGAGATTTAACCTAGAAACAAGGAGGAACTTTCTGACAGTGAGAACAATTAACCGATGGAACAGAAGTTGCCTTCGGAAGTTCTGGGAGCTTCATCACTTGGAGATTAAACTGCCATTTGTCGGAAATTGTGTAGGGTCTCCTGCTTGAACAGGGGGTTGGACTAGATGACCTACAAGGTCCCTTCCAACTCTGGTAATCTGCTTGAATCTTCTGATTTCCCTGGTACTTGACACCATGTCAAGGAAGGAAGGAGGGAAGGAGGGAGGGAGAGAAGGAGGGAAGGAGGGAAGGAGGGAAGGAGGGAAGGAGGAAGGAGGAGGAAGGAAGGAGGAGGAGGGAAGGTTGGCAGTTGCTTCCTTCCATTGTTCTGCCTGATTTCAAAAGCAACCACATCAATGAGTCCTCATTTTTTCCTTCTTATGTTTGGCCTGCTTGAACTCATTAAATATAACTACTTTTACTTTTAAAAGTTAGAAATATGCTCAAAATGGCTCAGATTTCCACTTCTTCTGTTATCTTGTTTTGTTTTGCACCTTGGAAGGAGTGTGCCTTGTTTCATCCTGTCTGAAGCTAAGCAGGGACCTGAAGAATGCAGTTTCCAGTGACTTTAGTTCAAGGTTGAAAGATAAAGAGTTTATTTCAGTTAACCTCAGTTTCTGATGATTGCACAAGTTTACAATATATATGAAGAGTTTTTTGAAAGTGTTTGGAAATAGATCTTCTCCATCTCCTTCTCCTCCTCCTCCTCCTCTCCTCCTCCTCTCCTCTCTCCTCCTTCTCCTTCTTCTTCTTCTTCTTCTTCTTCTTCTTCTTCTTCCTCTTCTTTGTCCTTCTCCTTCTCCCTGGACTACAGTTTTAATGTTACTTAGCCAGTTTGATGTAGTGCTTACTGTGACCATGAAACTTTTAGCTCCATTCCAATGTTAGACATGAAAAACCAGTTGAGTGACTTTGGTGCCCATCATATCTATTCTTCAACTCTGTCCCTTCATCAACACCACTGTCGTCATCATCATCATCATCATCATCATCATCATCATCATCATCATCATCATCATCATCATCATCATTTCCCCCACTAGACTCTAGCCTTATTGTTACTTAAGAGACCAGTTTGGTGTAGTAGTTAATGTGTTGGCCAGAAGACTGTAAATTCTAATCTGGTTTTAGGCATAAAAAACCAGCTGGGTGACTTTGGACCAGTTGCAATTATGGTCCGAAACGCATCTGTCAACTTGAACTCTCCCTCGTCATTATATTTTGTTTCTGTGTCCATAAAGGTGTAATGTCCCCCACAGTCTATTAGCTGATAACTTTTCTTTTCTTGACAATTATGTTTGGTAAAGGGAGTGGATGAAATAAACTGTGCGACTCAGTGACCTAGAACAAGAGCAAAGTTGACATACCTAGAACCGAGTAGAATAAAATGACCTTGGTTATTTGTTAATGTAAGCATTATACCAAGAGCTGGTTGCTTTATGGAAATCCGTCTGCTTAATTTCTGTGCTGTCATAAGTGTTATATGTCCGGCTGAGAGACAAAATAATTCTTTCAGATACTGTCCATATACAAATCCAGTTCCTTCTCACTCGATTTATCTCCTTGCTAACAAATAAATAACAGCTGTGACAGATCCCAAAGGAATTGCTCATGATATATTTAAAACTTTCCATTGTGGTTCTGGTTTCATTGGAGTGAATCCAAATGAAACTTTCCTTTGGCCACATAAACTGTAGGTTTTAGCACAAGCTCAGATTCATTTTTCTCCACTGTGTTCCCGAGCGCAGTAATATTTGGCTGTGTCTTCAGCTTTCAGTCCGTTCATGTCTAGATAAACTTGGCTCCTGGAACTATCTTTGGAGATGGTGACTCGCCCTTTAAAAGAATTGGCATAATACGTGGTGCCTTTATTTATCTGTGCGATCCACACCAGCCCTTTTCCATCTGCCTGGCGGACCCAATGCATCCAGTAGCTATCGATGTTGAATCCAGAGCTTGTGCAAATAAGTCGAAGTGGATCTCCAGGTCTCTTCACTCCTCCTCCTGATTCAGTGATTGAAACATCTGCCAGAACATCTGAAAAGAAAGACACAAGAAGGTATCTGAAGAGCTTGTGGAGAAATCTGAGTCCAACTCACAATATTACGGAACCCAAAGAAGAATACCTTTAAAAATGGAGAGGATCAAGATGACATTCACCCATATAATCATTTTTTTATTGAATGGTTTGGAGGAGAAATATACGTTCAGTGAACTCAAGAATTCTGGTAATCTCTGGGTCTTTGAGTAAGAAGGAGGGAGACATTTAAGGGCTTGGGCTGCCTGGTCAAACATGACATTCACACCATATAATCATTTTTTATTCAATGGTTTGGAGGAGAAATATACGTTCAGGGAACTCAAGAATTCTGGTAATCTCTGGGTTTTTGAGTAAGAAGGAGGGAGACATTTAAGGGCTGGGCTGCCTTTCAATTTGCATGTCCTTCTCTGTATAAAAAGAGACCTCTGTCCAGAAACAACTTAAAATCAAACAACCGACTCAGTGACCTAGAACAAGAGCAAAGTTGACATACCTAGAACCGAGTAGAATAAAATGACCTTGGTTATTTGTTAATGTAAGCATTATACCAAGAGCTGGTTGCTTTATGGAAATCCATCTGCTTAATTTCTGTGCTGTCATAAGTGTTATATGTCCGGCTGAGAGACAAAATAATTCTTTCAGATACTGTCCATATACAAATCCAGTTCCTTCTCAATCGATTTATCTCCTTGCTAACAAATAAATAACAGCTGTGACAGATCCCAAAGGAATTGCTCATGATATATTTAAAACTTTCCATTGTGGTTCTGGTTTCATTGGAGTGAATCCAAATGAAACTTTCCTTTGGCCACATAAACTGTAGGTTTTAGCACAAGCTCAGATTCATTTTTCTCCACTGTGTTCCCGAGCGCAGTAATATTTGGCTGTGTCTTCAGCTTTCAGTCCGTTCATGTCTAGATAAACTTGGCTCCTGGAACTATCTTTGGAGATGGTGGACTCGCCCTTTAAAAGAATTGGCATAATACGTGGTGCCTTTATTTATCTGTGCGATCCACACCAGCCCTTTTCCATCTGCCTGGCGGACCCAATGCATCCAGTAGCTATCGATGTTGAATCCAGAGCTTGTGCAAATAAGTCGAAGTGGATCTCCAGGTCTCTTCACACCTCCTCCTGATTCAGTGATTGAAACATCTGCCAGAACATCTGAAAAGAAAGACACAAGAAGGTATCTGAAGAGCTTATGGAGAAATCTGAGTCTAACTCACAATATTATGGAACCCAAAGAAGAATACCTCTGAAAATGGAGAGGGTCAAGATGACATTCACCCATATAATCATTTTTTATTGAATGGTTTGGAGGAGAAATATACGTTCAGTGAACTCAAGAATTCTGTTAATCTCTGGGTTTTTGAGTAAGAAGGAGGGAGACATTTAAGGGCTGGGCTGCCTTTCAATTTGCATGTCCTTCTCTGTATAAAAAGAGACCTCTGTCCCAGAAACAACTTAAAATCAAACAACCTCAAGCAAATATTTAGGCATAAAATTTGGATGGAGTTTGCGTAGAAATTAAGGAACAGCTACCCAAATTCGGATGGTGTAACAGTTGGGGTTTTTTTCTGTTTTCTTTAATTTTTTTATATATTAAATTAGATTGCCAACCATCATCTCTTGAAGGCCTTAATATTCATGTCCCAGGTGGAGGAGATGACCAGGCTGGGCCCGAGAGAGGGGTCAAATGCATCATAGGTCATGAGTACCTGCACACCCACAAGAGATCTATGTCCAGCCCACTTGGAATGCCTCTTACTTCCCACTTGACCATTAGTAGCTCAGATTTTTTTAGATAGCTTTCCATTCATCTTAATGTTCAGTTGAACTGTCTGAATTGCCTGATTTCCCTGGCACTTGACACCATGGAAAGAAAGAAAGAAAGAAAGAAAGAAAGGAGGAAGGAAGAAGAAGGAAGGAAGGAGAAAAGAAGAGGAAGGAAGAGGACAAGGAAAGAGAGGGAGAGGAAGAAGGAAAGAAAGAAAGAAAGAAAGAAAGAAAGAAAGAAAGAAAGAAAGAAAGAAAGAAAAGAAAGAAAGAAAGAAAGAAAGAAACAAAAAAGACCAATAGTGGAGGGAGGGAGGGAGCAGAAGGAAAGAAAGGGAGGGAGGGAGGGAGGAAAGAAAGAGGAAGGGAAAGAAGGAGGGAGAGGAAGGAAAGAAAGAAGAAAGAAAGAAAAACAAAAGAGGGAGGAGGGAAAGAGGGTGTGAGAGGACAAAAGAAAGAAAGAAAGAGGTAGGCAGGGGGACAGAGGGAGAAGAAGGAAAGAAAGGAAGAAAGAACAAGAGAGGGGAAGGGAGAGAGCGGAAGGAAAGGAAGGAAGGAAGGAAGAACAAGAGAGGAGGGAGGGAGAGGAATGAAAAAAGGAAGGAAGGAAGATTAGATAGATAGATAGATAGATAGATAGATAGATAGATAGATAGATAGATAGATAGATAGACAGACAGACAGACAGACAGACAGACAGACAGACAGACAGACAGATTTTGACTGTTGCTTCCTCCCATTTTTCTGCCTGATTTCAAAAACATATATCATCTTTTTTCATAATTGCAATTGACTCAGTCCAGACTACTCCAACTCATAAATGATTAGTAATTATAGCTTTAAAAGATAGAAATACTGCTAACATGGCTGAGATCTGCACTTGCGCTTCTTTGGTTGTCATTTTCCTCCTCCTCCTCCCCCTCCTCCTCCTCCGCCTCCTCCTCCTCCTCCCCCTCCTCCTCCTCCTCCCCCTCCTCCTCCCCCTCCTCCTGCTCCTCCTCCTCCCCCTCCTCCTCCGTAGACCACAATCTTTCATTACTTAGAAACTAAAGTTTGGTGTAGTACTTAATGTGGTGGCCAGAAGACTGTAAATTCTACTCTGGTTTTAGGCATGAAAAATTAGCTGGGTGACTTTGGACCAGTTGCAGTTATGGTCCCCACCACATCTATCAACTTGAACTCTCCCTGTCCATTGCACTTTGCTTCTCTGTCCATCGAGGTGTAATGCCCTTTATGTACATTTCTTGAGAATTGAGTTTGGTAAAGAGAGGTGATGAAATAAATCATGTGGCTTAAGCTCAGTGACCTAGAACAAGAGGAAAGTTGATAGACCTAGAATCCAGCGGAATAAAATGAGCTTGATTATTTGTTAATATAAGCAATGTACAAAGAGCTGGTTGCTTTATGAAAATTCCACAGCCAACCTAATTTTCCGATCTGTCCTAGGTCTTCTGTGTTGGGAGCGTTGGGCCAAGAGAGTAAATAATTCTTTCAGATACTGTCCATATGCAAATCCAGTTCCTTCTCACTTTATTTATCTCCTTGCTAAGAGAATAATAAATAACAGCTGTGATAGATCCCAAAGGAATTGCTCATTATATATTTAAAGCTTTCCATTGTGGTTCTGGTTTCATTGGAGTGAATCCAAATGACACTTTCCTTTGGCCACAGAAACTGTAGGTTTTAGCACAAGCTCAGGTTCATTTTTCTCCACTGTGTTCAGTAGTGCAGTAGTACTTCGCTGTGTCTTCAGCTTTCAGTCCATTCATGTCTAGATAAACTTGGCTCTTGGAACTATCTTTGGAGATTGTGACTCGCCCTTTGAAAGAATTGGCATAATACGTGGTGCCTTTATTTATCTCTGCGATCCACTCCAGCCATTTTCCATCTACCTGGTGGACCCAAAGCATCCAGTAGCTATCAATATTGAAGCCAGAGCTTGTACAAGTAAGTCGAAGAGAATCTCCAGGTCTCTTTACTCCTCCTTCTGATTCGGTTATTGAAACATCTGCCAGAACGTCTGAAAACAAAAAAGACACAAGTCGATTTCTGAAGAGCTTGTGGAGAAATCTGAGTCCAATTCACAATATTATGGAACCCAAAGAAGAATACCTTTAAAAATGGAGAGGGTCAAGATGACATTCACCCATATAATCATTTTTATTGAATGCTTTGGAAGAGAAATATATTTTCGGTAAACTCAAGAGTTCTAGTAATCTCTGGGTCTTTGAGTACGAAGGGTGGAAACCTTTAAAGGTTTGCTGCCTTTCAATTTGCATGTCCTTCTCTGTATAAAAAGAGACCACTGCACAGAAACAACTTAAATTGCTTAAACATCCTCAACCAAACATTTAGGCCTAAATTATGGACTGAGTCTTATGTAGAAATTGATCAAAGGTTCCCAGATTCAGGTGGTGTAACAGAATGTATTCTTTTCTTTAATTTATTCATTAAATTAGTTTGCCACCCATCTTCCATGAGGGGAAGAGGCTGAACAAGGCTGAAAAAGAGGGAAGAGTAAAATGTATCATAAGTCCCTGCAAAATCGCAAGAGATCTATGTCCGGCCCACCTTGAATGCCTCCCATTTCCTACTCATTTCTCCTGACTGTTAGTAGCTCAGATTTTTTTTTTACAGAGCTTAAGCTTTCAATAAATCTTCCTACTCATTTGAACTGCACCTTACGGCCAGACAAGAAATAATGGATGGAAACTGACCAAGGAGAGATTTAACCTAGAAACAAGGAGGAACTTTCTGACAGTGAGAACAATTAACCGATGGAACAGAAGTTGCCTTCGGAAGTTCTGGGAGCTTCATCACTTGGAGATTAAACTGCCATTTGTCGGAAATTGTGTAGGGTCTCCTGCTTGAACAGGGGGTTGGACTAGATGACCTAATAGGTCCCTTCCAACTCTGGTAATCTGCTTGAATCTTCTGATTTCCCTGGTACTTGACACCATGTCAAGGAGGGAAGGAGGGAGGGAGGGAGGGAGGGAAGGAGGGAAGGAGGGAAGGAAGGAAGGAAAGAAGTAGGGAGGGAAGGTTGGCAGTTGCTTCCTTCCATTGTTCTGCCTGATTTCAAAAGCAACCACATCAATGAGTCCTCATTTTTTCCTTCTTATGTTTGGCCTGCTTCAACTCATTAAATATAACTACTTTTACTTTTAAAAGATAGAAATATGCTCAAAATGGCTCAGATTTCCACTTCTTCTGTTATCTTGTTTTGTTTTGCACCTTGGAAGGAGTGTGCCTTGTTTCATCCTGTCTGAAGCTAAGCAGGGACCTGAAGAATGCAGTTTCCAGTGACTTTAGTTCAAGGTTGAAAGATAAAGAGTTTATTTCAGTTAACCTCAGTTTCTGATGATTGCACAAGTTTACAATATATATGAAGAGTTTTTTGAAAGTGTTTGGAAATAGATCCATCTCCTTCTCCTCCTCCTCCTCCTCCTCCTCCTCCTCTTCCTCCTTCTTCTTCTTCTTCTTCTTCTTCTTCTTCTTCTTCTTCCTCTTCTTTGTCCTTCTCCTTCTCCCTGGACTACAGTTTTAATGTTACTTAGCCAGTTTGATGTAGTGCTTACTGTGACCATGAAACTTTGAGTTCCATTCCAACGTTAGACATGAAAAACCAGTTGAGTGACTTTGGTGCCCATCATAACTATTCTTCAAGTCTGTCCCTTCATTGTCACCACTGTCGTCATCATCATCATCATCATCATCATCATCATCATCATCATCATCATCATCATCATTATTTCCCCCACTAGACTCTAGCCTGATTGTTACTTAAGAGACCAGTTTGGTGTAGTAGTTAATGTGTTGGCCAGAAGACTGTAAATTCTAATCTGGTTTTAGGCATAAAAAACCAGCTGGGTGACTTTGGACCAGTTGCAATTATGGTCCGAAATGCATCTGTCAACTTGAACTCTCCCTCGTCATTATATTTTGTTTCTGTGTCCATAAAGGTGTAATGTCCCCCACAGTCTATTAGCTGATAACTTTTCTTTTCTTGACAATTATGTTTGGTAAAGGGAGTGGATGAAATAAACTGTGCGACTCAGTGACCTAGAACAAGAGCAAAGTTGACATACCTAGAACCGAGTAGAATAAAATGACCTTGGTTATTTGTTAATGTAAGCATTATACCAAGAGCTGGTTGCTTTATGGAAATCCGTCTGCTTAATTTCTGTGCTGTCATAAGTGTTATATGTCCGGCTGAGAGACAAAATAATTCTTTCAGATACTGTCCATATACAAATCCAGTTCCTTCTCACTCGATTTATCTCCTTGCTAACAAATAAATAACAGCTGTGACAGATCCCAAAGGAATTGCTCATGATATATTTAAAACTTTCCATTGTGGTTCTGGTTTCATTGGAGTGAATCCAAATGAAACTTTCCTTTGGCCACATAAACTGTAGGTTTTAGCACAAGCTCAGATTCATTTTTCTCCACTGTGTTCCCGAGCGCAGTAATATTTGGCTGTGTCTTCAGCTTTCAGTCCGTTCATGTCTAGATAAACTTGGCTCCTGGAACTATCTTTGGAGATGGTGACTCGCCCTTTAAAAGAATTGGCATAATATGTGGTGCCTTTATTTATCTCTGCGATCCACACCAGCCCTTTTCCATCTGCCTGGCGGACCCAATGCATCCAGTAGCTATCGATGTTGAATCCAGAGCTTGTGCAAATAAGTCGAAGTGGATCTCCAGGTCTCTTCACACCTCCTCCTGATTCAGTGATTGAAACATCTGCCAGAACATCTGAAAAGAAAGACACAAGAAGGTATCTGAAGAGCTTATGGAGAAATCTGAGTCCAACTCACAATATTATGGAACCCAAAGAAGAATACCTCTGAAAATGGAGAGGGTCAAGATGACATTCACCCATATAATCATTTTTTATTGAATGGTTTGGAGGAGAAATATACGTTCAGTGAACTCAAGAATTCTGGTAATCTCTGGGTTTTTGAGTAAGAAGGAGGGAGACATTTAAGGGCTGGGCTGCCTTTCAATTTGCATGTCCTTCTCTGTATAAAAAGAGACCTCTGTCCAGAAACAACTTAAAATCAAACAACCTCAAGCAAATATTTAGGCATAAAATTTGGATGGAGTTTGCGTAGAAATTAAGGAACAGCTACCCAAATTCGGATGGTGTAACAGTTGGGGTTTTTTTCTGTTTTCTTTAATTTTTTTATATATTAAATTAGATTGCCAACCATCACTCTTGAAGGCCTTAATATTCATGTCCCAGGTGGAGGAGATGGCCAGGCTGGGCCCGAGAGAGTGGTCAAATGCATCATAGGTCATGAGTACCTGCACACCCACAAGAGATCTATGTCCAGCCCACTTGGAATGCCTCTTACTTCCCACTTGACCATTAGTAGCTCAGATTTTTTTAGAGAGCTTTCCATTCATCTTAATGTTCAGTTGAACTGTCTGAATTGCCTGATTTCCCTGGCACTTGACACCATGGAAAGAAAGAAAGAAAGAAAGAAAGAAAGAAAGAAAGAAAGAAAGGAAGGAAGGAAGGAAGGAAGGAAGGAAGGAAGGAAGGAAGGAAGGAGAAAAAGAAGAGGAAGGGAAGAGGGACAAGGGAAAGAGGGAGGGAGAGGAAGGAAGGAAAGAAAGAAAGAAAAGAAAGAAAGAAAGAAAGGAAAGAAAGAAAGAAAGAAAGAAAGAAAGAAAGAAAGAAAGAAAGAAAGAAAGAAAGAAAGAAAAAGACCAATAGTGGAGGGAGGGAGGGAGCAGAAGGAAAGAAAGGGAGGGAGGGAGGGAGGGAGGGAGGAAAGAAAGAGGAAGGGAAAGAAGGAGGGAGAGGAAGGAAAGAAAGAAGAAAGAAAGAAAAACAAAAGAGGGAGGAGGGAAAGAGGGTGTGAGAGGACAAAAGAAAGAAAGAAAGAGGTAGGGAGGGGGACAGAGGGAGAAGAAGGAAAGAAAGGAAGAAAGAACAAGAGAGGGGAAGGGAGAGAGCGGAAGGAAAGGAAGGAAGGAAGGAAGAACAAGAGAGGAGGGAGGGAGAGGAATGAAAAAAGGAAGGAAGGAAGATTAGATAGATAGATAGATAGATAGATAGATAGATAGATAGATAGATAGATAGACAGACAGACAGACAGACAGACAGACAGACAGACAGACAGATTTTGACTGTTGCTTCCTCCCATTTTTCTGCCTGATTTCAAAAACATATATCATCTTTTTTCATAATTGCACTTGACTCAATCCAGACTACTCCAACTCATAAATGATTAGTAATTATAGCTTTAAAAGATAGAAATACTGCTAACATGGCTGAGATCTGCACTTGTGCTTCTTTGGTTGTCATTTTCCTCCTCCTCCTCCCCCTCCTCCTCCTCCGCCTCCTCCTCCTCCCCCCTCCTCCTCCCCCTCCTCCTCCTCCTCCCCCTCCTCCTCCACCCCTCCTCCTGCTCCTCCCCCTCCCCCTCCTCCTCCGTAGACCACAATCTTTCATTACTTAGAAACTAAAGTTTGGTGTAGTACTTAATGTGGTGGCCAGAAGACTGTAAATTCTACTCTGGTTTTAGGCATGAAAAATTAGCTGGGTGATTTTGGACCAATTGTAGTTATGGTCCGCACCACATCTATCAACTTGAACTCTCCCTGTCCATTGCATTTTGCTTCTCTGTCCATCGAGGTGTAATGCCCTTTATGTACATTTCTTGAGAATTGAGTTTGGTAGAGAGAGGTGATGAAATAAATCAAAAATTCCACAGCCAACCTAATTTTCCGATCTGTCCTAGGTCTTCTGTGTTGGGAGCGTTGGGCCAAGAGAGTAAATAATTCTTTCAGATACTGTCCATATGCAAATCCAGTTCCTTCTAACTCAATTTATCTCCTTGCTAACGTAATAATAAATAACAGCTGTGACAGATCCCAAAGGAATTGCTCATTATATATTTAAAGCTTTCCATTGTGGTTCTGGTTTCATTGGAGTGAATCCAAATGACACTTTCCTTTGGCCACAGAAACTGTAGGTTTTAGCACAAGCTCAGGTTCATTTTTCTCCACTGTGTTCAGTAGTGCAGTAGTACTTCGCTGTGTCTTCAGCTTTCAGTCCATTCATGTCTAGATAAACTTGGCTCTTGGAACTATCTTTGGAGATTGTGACTCGCCCTTTGAAAGAATTGGCATAATACGTGGTGCCTTTATTTATCTCTGCGATCCACTCCAGCCATTTTCCATCTGCCTGGTGGACCCAGAGCATCCAGTAGCTATCGATATTGAAGCCAGAGCTTGTGCAAGTAAGTCGAAGAGAATCTCCAGGTCTCTTTACTCCTCCTCCTGATTCGGTTATTGAAACATCTGCCAGAATGTCTGAAAACAAAAAAGACACAAGTCGATTTCTGAAGAGCTTGTGGAGAAATCTGAGTCTAACTCACAATTTTATAAAACCCAAAGAAGAATACCTTTAAAAATGGAGAGGGTGAAGATGACATTCACCCATATAATCATTTTTATTGAATGGTTTGGAGGAGAAATATATTTTCGGTAAACTCAAGAGTTCTAGTAATCTCTGGGTCTTTGAGTACGAAGGGTGGAAACCTTTAAAGGTTTGCTGCCTTTCAATTTGCATGTCCTTCTCTGTATAAAAAGAGACCACTGCCAAGAAACAACTTAAATTGTTTAAACATCCTCAACCAAACATTTAGGCCTAAAATGTGGACTGAGTCTTACGTAGAAACTGATCAAAGATTCCCAGATTCAGGTGGTGTAACAGAATGTATTCTTTTCTTTAATTTATTCATTAAATTAGTTTGCCACCCATCTTCCATGAGGGGAAGATTACAAGGCTGAAAAAAAGGGAAGGGTAAAATGCATCATAAGTCCCTGCAAAATCGCAAGAGATCTATGTCCGGCCCACCTTGAATGCCTCCCATTTCCTACTCATTTCCCCTGACTGTTAGTAGCTCAGATTTTTTTTTACAGAGCTTAAGCTTTCTATAAATCTTCCTACTCATTTGAACTGCACCTTAAGGCCAGACAAGGAATCATGGATGGAAACTGACCAAGGAGAGATTTAACCTAGAAACAAGGAGGAACTTTCTGACAGTGAGAACAATTAACCGATGGAACAGAAGTTGCCTTCAGAAGTTCTGAAGTCCTTCATCACTTAGAGATTAAATTGCCATTTGTCGGAAATTGGGTAGGGTCTCCTGCTTGAACAGGAGGTTGGACTAGATGACCTACAAGGTCCCTTCCAACTTGGGTAATGTGCTTGCATCTTCTGATTTCCCTGGTACTTGACATCATGTTAAGGAAGGAAGGAAGGAAGGAAGGAAGGAAGGAGGGAGGGAGGGAAGGAGGGAAGGAAGGAAGGAAGGAAGGAAGGAAGGAAGGAAGGAAGGAAGGAAGGAAGGAAGGAAGGAAGGGAAGGTTTCTAGTTGCTTCCTCCCATTGTTCTGCCTGATTTCAAAAGCAACCACATCAATGAGTCCTCATTTTTTCCTTCTTATGTTTGGCCTGCTTCAACTCATTAAATATAACTACTTTTACTTTTAAAAGTTAGAAATATGCTCAAAATGGCTCAGATTTCCACTTCTTCTGTTATCTTGTTTTGTTTTGCACCTTGGAAGGAGTGTGCCTTGTTTCATCCTGTCTGAAGCTAAGCAGGGACCTGAAGAATGCAATTTCCAGTGACTTTAGTTCAAGGTTGAAAGATAAAGTGTTTATTTCAGTTAACCTCAGTTTCTGATGATTGCACAAGTTTACAATATATATGAAGAGTTTTTTGAAAGTGTTTGGAAATAGATTCTTCTCCTTCTCCTTCTCCTTCTCCTTCTCCTTCTCCTTCTCCTTCTCCTTCTCCTTCTCCTTCTCCTTCTCCTTCTCCTTCTCCTCCTTCTCCTCCTTCTTCTTCTCCTTCTCCTTCTTTGTCCTTTTCCTGCTCCCTGGAGTACAGTCTTAATGTTACTTAGCCAGTTTGATGTAGTGCTTACTGTGACCATGGAACTTTGAGTTCCATTCCAACATTAGACATGAAAAACCAGTTGAGTGACTTTGGCCCATCATATCTATTCTTCAACTCTACCCCTTCATCGTGACCACTGCTGTCGTCGTCATCATCATCGTCATCATCGTCATCATCATCATCATCATCATCATCATCATCATCATCATCATCATCATCATCATCCGTTTTCACACTAGACTATAGTCTTAGTGTTACTTAAGAGACCAGTTTGGTGTAGTAGTTAATGTGTTGGCCAGAAGACTGTAAATTCTAATCTGGTTTTAGGCATGAAAAACCAGCTGTGTGACTTTGGACCAGTTGCAATTATGGTCCGAAACGCATCTGTCAACTTGAACTCTCCCTCGTCATTATATTTTGTTACTGTGTCCATAAAGGTGTAATGTCTCCCACAGTCTATTAGCTGATAACTTTTCTTTTCTTGAGAATTATGTTTGGTAAAGGGAGTGGATGAAATAAACTGTGTGACTCAGTGACCTAGAACAAGAGCAAAGTTGACATACCTAGAACCGAGTAGAATAAAATGACCTTGGTTATTTGTTAATGTAAGCATTATACCAAGAGCTGGTTGCTTTATGGAAATCCGTCTGCTTAATTTCTGTGCTGTCATAAGTGTTATATGTCCGGCTGAGAGACAAAATAATTCTTTCAGATACTGTCCATATACAAATCCAGTTCCTTCTCACTCGATTTATCTCCTTGCTAACAAATAAATAACAGCTGTGACAGATCCCAAAGGAATTGCTCATGATATATTTAAAACTTTCCATTGTGGTTCTGGTTTCATTGGAGTGAATCCAAATGAAACTTTCCTTTGGCCACATAAACTGTAGGTTTTAGCACAAGCTCAGATTCATTTTTCTCCACTGTGTTCCCGAGCGCAGTAATATTTGGCTGTGTCTTCAGCTTTCAGTCCATTCATGTCTAGATAAACTTGGCTCCTGGAACTATCTTTGGAGATTGTGACTCGCCCTTTGAAAGAATTGCCATAATACGTGGTGCCTTTATTTATCTGTGTGATCCATTCCAGCCCTTTTCCATCTGCCTGGCGGACCCAATGCATCCAGTAGCTATCGATGTTGAATCCAGAGCTTGTGCAAATAAGTCGAAGTGGATCTCCAGGTCTCTTCACTCCTCCTCCTGATTCAGTGATTGAAACATCTGCCAGAACATCTGAAAAGAAAGACACAAGAAGGTATCTGAAGAGCTTGTGGAGAAATCTGAGTCCAACTCACAATATGACGGAACCCAAAGAAGAATACCTTTAAAAATGGAGAGGATCAAGATGACATTCACCCATATAAACATTTTTTTATTGAATGGTTTGGAGGAGAAATATATTTTCGGTGAACTCAAGAGTTCGAGTAATCTCTGGGTCTTTGAGTAAGAAGGAGGGAGACATTTAACGGTTGGGCTGCCTTTCAATTTGCATGTCCTTCTCAGTATAAAAAGAGTCCTCTGTCCAGAAACAACTTCAAATCAAGATTTCTTAAAGGTCCTCAGGCAAATATTTAGGGTGAGTCTTGAATGAAGGCTGATGAAAACTAGTACGATTTGATAGCTTGTTAGTAACTTTGACTATCACTAATTTTGGTATC
This sequence comes from Natrix natrix natrix, assembly GCA_029891615.1. Lineage (NCBI taxonomy): Eukaryota > Metazoa > Chordata > Lepidosauria > Squamata > Natricidae > Natrix > Natrix natrix. Next base: position 69,000 of record JAKRSK010010273.1, on the reverse strand, counting down.
TTTTTATTCTTTTTTGGGGAATATATATTTTTTATTTTTATCTTTAAAACAATGTAGTACCATGAAGTTGAAGTGACCATACATTCACATTATATACAGCTAGTCTCAACCATTCACAATTAGCCTACTTAATACATTGTCTATCCTTCTGTCCAATCCCAATATACACACTTTGTTCCAGTCTTGTCACCTTGCCTTATACCAAAAAATTTTTTCCCCCAATAAAATTGTGCGCTCGTTCTCAAACACCACCACACAAACAAATCTTATCGCGACCTACCACCTATTACTTTCTTTCTTCTCAGATTATAGCCTATGCGTTTAGAGCTTCTTCTTCGGGCAGTTCTCGCCGCTGAATAGCCTCTACACCACAGCTATTTTATCGATTTCTAACATTCTATCTTTAACTTTACAATTGAGACAACATTCACTTCAACACCTCTGTGATTTCACTTCCCGGCTCCCCACACACGTGTGTACATCTCGGGGCATAGCGTTCTAGAAGCTACCGCGAGTAGGGAAAAAGCACTAACTACCTATGACTTCTAATCAGGCGTGAGCGATATTTCGTAGTTATATCAGCATAATTGTGCCTACACTGTGCACTTTATGCGCCTTGCCTCTGCCTTCCAACAATACCGAGCCCGCAGTTTCTGATCTACAGACACGCGTGCTCATCATCTCTCGCATACCATCTCGTATAGCAGTACCCTCTGAACAACCACCTTGGTTCTTCCCCCAAACCACTCCTGCACTGATTCTGCTTTACTCCAGCTATTACAGTCATCTCGAGCTACTAGAACGCATCCTGTCTGCGTCAGGGATTACCACAACACAAATCATTTAGTAATGCGGATCTCCCCGCAACTATTTCCATCAACAATCGCGATGAGATCAGAAACATCATTGTCTCTTCTCAAGCACACTTTTATTATATACAGAGCGCGGTGCCTTATTGCAACGTGCCCTTCACATAGATGCATAAATCTACAAATGGTGCCTCCGTCAGTGAGTACTTTCTCACCTGCACATTCTCCACCAATCTTTTCGATGGTGAGGCCGCATGTTATACTAACACAGTTCTTATCATAAGGCGCGGAGCAAGAGCGTGAGCGTGGCCGAGATGCACATCATGTAGAACCACATCTTGTGCGTAAACATCTATTTCTCTTTATCATACATATGCACTACCTACTGACCTTTGAATTATGAGTTTTATCTATACGAATCTACTCTCATCATAGTATTGGCCGCTAACATGTATCACAATTCCTCCCTTACTACTAACGCTCAGATGATACTCACATTTATAATATTCACGAGTCGAGCCTTCTTCTCTTCGCCCCCATCCTAAGTTGTATTGGTGTCATCCGATGAGACAACTGAGTTTCTGTCTTTCAGGACATATGTAGATCTGCCTGCCGCTTGCCTTATACTCTCCAATCCAACATAGAGATGGTGCTACAGTAAGCAAGCGTGAGCTCAGCGATCAGCTGCTATACTTAGCTCCATGTACACTCAATTACAAGTTTAACAGATATACAAACTCATATCAAGATATCACACACATAAAACAGTGAGACCTACCTACAGCGCCTACTCTTCCTAGTAATCTACTTCGATGGTGTCGCGCTTAATTCATTCTCATAGCGGCAAGCTGTACAAGCGGAATAAAACATACCTTCTCGCGCCACGTGGATACAAGAAACTTCTGTTAGAGAAGAGACTGCACCACTCTCGACTCCTGCTGAATGGTCTTCACTGTAATAAATCCTCACTTGCTTTTGCATTGAGCCTATCAACACCTGCGGACACTGGCCATTACAGATTGGCCCTCTTCCAACGCCTGGGGTTAATGAAGGAAATTTCAAGCGCAAACCATTAACTGCCATCTCAATGGTCCGTGTCAAACCAACCTTCTCTTCAGTCTTCCCTACAGGAAATCTCGTTTAACAAAAGCTTTCAGAAACCCTCTCCAGACGCCTGATCCAGCGCCTTCATGAGTTCCTCCCGTTCAAGCAGCAATTCATGCTGGCATGCTAGCCCCGGCCCTCGGGTAGCTTTTTATTCTTGATTAATGTATTTTATCTCCTTATGTACACATGCGTGAGACAAAACGCATACTATTCACAACCTATCTAGCAGGTGAGTGCTAACACTTCCTCAAGGATGGTCTCTACCACCACAACCACCTCCAGCACTTCGCTCCAATACTGAGCACAGATAATACAGCCCTTTATAACCGCGTACACAATTCACTCTCTTACTGATATTCTACATTTGATTCTCTTACTGTATCTGTATCCTCTAGTTTCTATTCTATATTCTATCCTAAAGGCGCATCTACAATGATAAATGCAAACTGCGCTGTGAGCGTCATCTTTTCACTGGTATCTCATATCGTCCTAATCTATCAACTTCCATGAAAGGAAAAAGACAAAGACAAGACAGGTGATAAGGCGGTCTCACGGAGAAGTGGTGCGGGATAGGGCGAGTGGGCTTAGCGAAGAGAGGGCAATATAAGTTAAGGGCATAGCGCACAGACAGCCACTTCCTTTCATAGTTCTGCCTGTTTTCAGATGCAATGACCTCAATAATTCATCATTTTTTTCCTCCATTACTCTGCACACACTCACAATCAAAGACTCCGGCCATATATACGTCAAAACATGTTAGACTTATAACTACACTTTTTAGTTTGCAACAGAAGTATGTGTGTGCAAATCCATCAACATTAGCAGATTGCCCTTCTTCTTCTTCTTTTCTTGCACTTTGGCAGACGTGCTTATGCTGCCACTCTCTCATGAGGCTCGTGATTTTATCCATTCGTGTGTGATGCTTCTCTAGCATTCTGTTAAACCTAAGTCCCACAGTCGTATCTGAGAATAGTGGTACCCCTTGTAATCCGTATGACACCTCTACAGTGCAAACAGACATTCTTAGATCAATTTAAGATGTATCATGTTGATGACACAGCTCTCACTCTGTTCCTGGACATTATAGCATAACTTATTAGACATGTTATCTGCTGCTCCTATTCTACAAACACAATTTAGTAGCCTTTTAAGTTTTGTTAAATTGGTCCTCTTATGAACACATTGTCCGCGCGCAGTAGTTGATTGAGGCGAGGTGTTCTCTTACAGTGGTGCCATATATTTATAGCAATGCAGAGCGCACTTGCGCGGCGAGGTATGTATTTGGAGGGTACAGGTACGGAGAGGTAGCCCACTTACTCGAATGATGAGTTATTGGTTAATCACATACACATTTAATCCTGAGCGAGCTGCACATGGCTATCATGTATTAGATAATTAGATATATATTTCAGTTTGTGGGTGTCCGTTACTCACGGTGCTGATTACACATCTTAAAAGCGCTCCATGGCACGGGACCTAGTTAATTGCGGGTTACGCATCCTCCCACGATTATCGAATATACCTCTGCGTATCCTTTACACATTTAGCTTGCGTCAATTCTACAGGGACAGAAGTTGATCTATTAGAGCTCGATGGTGCCATGTTGGTCTCTCTCGTATGGCCAGACTTTATGCCAACATGTTTTGATGGGAAAGCACTTCGATCACACGCGAAGGTCTGTTAGGCTTCTCTGTGATATAGAGGACGCGCAACTCAACAGCTGTGTGAATCACCTCTATTTCCCTACGCGACAGATACACATCTAGAATATCTACTAGCTATGTTCGTCTAGCTATACTCCAGCTTACCTGTTCCGGCAATCCACCTTGAAGTACAATTCACTCTTGTTAACACAGCATATTACAGCTCTGTGATAAATGTATTTGGCAAAACCATGGCATATTAGTCTTTCTGAGAACGTACACGACTCAACACTGGAGCATACAACATGCAATTCTATAGATTACACCTACTCACACATGAGCAATGTTTATTAGAGACATAGACATGGATAGAGAAGATCTCCATAACTTGCTCAGTTGTCAGTCTCAGTCTGTAGGTCAAGTGATTCTTCAATCACTCAATTACTGCATTGATATATTACACACACATTCTTAGCGCGTCTCCATCAGTTCTTCTAATATATGCATGAGTTAGATAGACTCGCTAGGGATATAACGCTACCAAAAGTGCTACAAATATTTCTCTACATTCTATCTTCTCTACAAGTTGTCATGGGTATTGAGATCTACTAAATTGCTTGCCGTGATACACTTGCGAGACAACCTGACTCCCGAGTTCACTTCTTTCACGACGAAGCGAGAAGGAGGTGCGGTTTCACAACAAAAGGAAACAACAAAACACATTTACACACACATAGCTATAGAGCATAATAAAATATAAATGTGTACTCTATACTTATGACTACATAATATGACTAGAGCTTTTCTCTTTTAATAGAGTGTCTGACAAGTAATTTCGTTACATTTTACTCACTCCGCAAGACGAATACACTTCTCTAATGACAAGCCCTACACGCTAATTACTCACACTATTTGCGCTAGGTATTCACATCAAGGACGAACAACAACTCAGACTCCAGCTGTATACAGTTGACTTCATTCATCGCTTCTGATGAACTACATAAGATGTAAGATAGCTTAGCTAGCTAGATAGATGAATTAATAGATAGATAATAGATAGATAGATAGATAGATAATGATAGATAATAGATAAATAGATAGATAGATAGTCACCTTCAATGAGTGATATGTCACTGTGAGTAAAAGATAAAATAACATGAGATAGGAATAGTTATGAAGATGCATGACAGAATATAGATAAGCGAGAGAAAATATGGGGATAAAATAGGAACACACAGTAGTGGAGGTCTAGAGTACGAATTGATGGATGGGAATATGGCTTGGATGGATGGATTGGATAGTAGAATAAGAACATAGATAGTACATTGATGTTGTGTGTTCTGATGGATATTCTCTATGCGAGCGAGGATATAACCGCGATTAATAAGAACTAAGATTGACAATACACTCCTACGAGGACATACACTCAATTCAGCTCGCGTAGCATACATCAAAATCATCTCTCTGCGTCCAGCACTGACGATCCATTAGCAGACTTGTTGAACGTCAGATTACACATACAATACAGACTCGGCGGCCAGCTCCTGGTACAAGAGAGAACGTACAATATGAGAGACACTGATACACAGAGGACGCATAAGGCTCACACTACTTAGGTCTATGTGTGAACCAGTGGCACCAGAGGACTTGGTTGTGCGCTCTCTGTGAACAGACACTTGCAGTTTGATAGAACTCAGTGCTAGCTCGCACACATCTCGTCAAGCGTTGACTTTCGAGCCCCTGTCATCTCAAAACGGTGCACTTTGACAAGAGTGGTTCATAATATGCTCACCCTTTTTGATAGAGATGATTGTCGTCGAGTTGTGCTCATATCGGAGCCATATGCACACTTTCAGATTTGAATCTCTCATATCTGACTCTCTCTTATACTTCACTCTACGCATTCACAAAGTTTTTTACAACATAGAAGCACTTTATCTTATGCAGTATAGCATTAAGTAGGTAGCGACAGCACGCACCATAGGAACGTAGTAGAAAAGTTATTAACAATATATTGTCAGATAGTACTTTGAGGAACTAGTGAATTTTAGCATGGGATTATACAATAATCTAGGAAGAGTTATTCCTGTATATTTTTAATATCACTTATACGTACTGGTATGTCAGAGACGAGCGACCACTGATTAGGCCTTACCAGCCGTTTATGCGTAATGATCAATGTCCCTACAAAAGATATTTATTTGACAGACTGAGTGAATAAAGGGATCAACACATCAAATGATTTAATGAGATTCAGAGTTACCCTTTGTGGACATAAGATTATAATAGAGATCATCTGAACCTAGGCTCACTCATATCCATGCGAGGATCCTGATTATGTCAACTGCACAATAACTATTCGCAGAAGTATTGACACTGTAATTAATCGACTGTGAACGTAGTGCAATCGAATCAATCTCACACGGGGAGTGAGCGCAAACCAACACACAGCACACCTAGCTGTATATAGGCCTGTACAACAACAAGAGAGTGTGAGACATGCTACTGGCTCAGTGACTGGCAACAGTTCAAAGTCAGAGTGTACTTCATGTTAAGCTCTAGATCGCGAGACCAGAAAACATGTACTCACTCTAATATAGTCTCCTTACTATGATAGTCTAATATTTATCCAACATGAGCTGCATCAGGAATAGGCGATGACTTTATGACACGTGCGAGTCTTAGTATAGACACTTATGGCCTTTATTTTTGATTTCCAAGAACAATAAAGTTACGGGGAGTATTGGACATAACCCAGCCAAACTGCTAAAAAATCATGAGTAAAAGCAACTAATGTTTCTTGATTACCTTATCTAGTATCCACATCTTTTCCTCCTATTCGTGTGATCTTATATCCTCCTAGTCATCTACGAACAGGAGCCCTACTCTTTACTACCCCTGTCTCTCCTCCTACATGATCCAATTGCATTTAGCAATTCGA
>JAKRSK010010273.1:0-57500 GCA_029891615.1 Natrix natrix natrix | reverse complement strand
TCTTTTTCGTCATCTAGATTTAATAGAGTCTAATAAGTTAGCTATTTCTCCCGTTCTGCATTTCGCAGTCATCATCCCTGGCAAAGGAAAATATTAGGTCCTTCAGCCCAAAATGGTGTCAGAATGGACACAAACTGAGTGTGTTACTCCGGAATATACCTAAGCAGATGTTTTATTTGAGGTCTACATTCTCTCCACCTCCCCCCTCACTTTGTTTTTAGTTCCTTCGAAGGTTTCAGTGCCTAGATCATTATATAGTGGTACAGGAGACATCTTTCAATGGAGGTTGCCTTACCTCTCAACAAAGCCGCCAGTAGGAGAAGATACTGCCAGGAAGACATGATTGTAATGAGCTATGAAAGAAAATGATAGGATGTCGTCAATCGGTCAAGTCAATTTCATACTTACAAATATCTGAAGGAGGAAATCGGGTCTTTTCATTTGCACACGGATGGCAAAGCATATGACATATACTAAAATGCTATGCTTTCCTCCTAATACAATTACAATCATGTACGACTACTCAGCCATAGGGACACGGTGGCTCGGTGGCTAAGATGCTGAGCTTGTTGATCAGAAAGGTCGGCAGTTTGGCGGTTTGAACCTTGTGTTTGTATTTTGTGATTTTCTCCAGTTCTTAGAATAACAGAGTTGGAAGCGACCTTGGAGGTCTTGTAGTCCAAACCCCTACTTAGGCAGGACACTACTTTAGACAAATGGTTATCCAAAATCTTCTTAAAAACTTCCAGTGTTGGAGTACCCACAATTTCTGGAGGCTGATTAATTGTTCTAATTGTCAGGAAATTTCTCCTTCCTCCTAAAAATTGTTTCTCTCCTCAATCAGTTTCCACCCATTGCTACTTGTTCTACCCTCGGGTGCCTTGGAGAATAGCCTGACTCCCTCTTCCTTGTGGCAACCCCTGAGATATTGGAATACTGCTATCATGTCTCCCCTAGTCCTTCTCTTCATTAAACTAGACATACCCAGTTCCTGCAACTGTTCTTCATATCTTTTAGACTCCAGTCCCCTAATCCTCTTGGTTGCTCTTCTCTGCACTCCTTCTAGAGTCTCAACATATTTTTTACATCGTGGTGACCAAACCTAAATGCAGTATTCCAAGAGTGGCCTTCTCAAGTTAAAACAAGGACAAATCATCTGAAAAAGGGTCTTCTATTCCAGGGCAGTAACCATATTGAATTCTACTGTGAAGTGTAATATTAATGAAGTATACAATTCAATTGAATTGCATAGAATGTGAAGGATGTGTGTTTGTGTTTTATTTTTATAGTTATGATGAACACTGAAGATGGCATATAATGTTGTTGTACGAGGTACAACGGCAATAAAGTAAGTAAAGTCAAGTTACAGGTAGTTGAACAACATACTGCAAGGAGCCGAAATTAAAGATTGGTTAAGATCTGGGAATATCAATCTGGTATTGAAAGATCCAGTAAAAGGGGTAGCATCAGGCAAATACAGGCCAATAAACTTCAGATGAACAATTTTCAAATTGCTAAGCTAATTGATTGGAACAATGCTATCATGTCTCCCCTAGTCCTTCTTTCTCTTAAGCTAGACATACCCAGTTCCTGCAACCGTTCTTCATATGTTTTAGTCTCCAGTCCCCTAATCATCTTTGTTGCTCTTCTCTGCACTCTTTCTAGAGTCTCCACATCTTTTTTACATCGTGGCGACCAGAACTGAATGCAGAATACATCATTATCATCATCTTTATTCCCTTGCAGAGCAAACCTGGGCAAGTAAATGGAGCTAGCATTCAGCGTTTAATGGCCAGATGCCTTTCCTGTCACCAATGCCGAGTTTGATTCAGTAGATATATGTCAAGTAATGAAGATTTAATAGCTGCCAGCTGATGTAAGGCTGTAATCTGTAAGAGGATGCAGTGAGAATGATTCAGCAATACAGGTATCACCTCTTTAAGACACTGGTGGAGTCCACACATATCATTTACTGTTTGTAAGAGGTGTCTATTTAAGGAAGGCCATGAGAGGGCATCTCTCTCTCTCCTAGTGTATCTCTCTCTCTCTGTCTCTTGTTGTGTACCCTATTTCTCTCCTTGTGTTCATAGGCGAGTGGTAAGGGATTTATCTCCATGTATATGTTTGCATATATGTATATATAAACCACTATTAATTGTCTAAAGCAGTGGTAGTCAACCTTTTTCTACCTACCGCCCACTAATGGATCTTTCTTAATGGAAAGATTTCCTTACCGCCCACCAGTTTTTGCACGAGTGCGGAATATTTTTTAGAAAGGAGGGTGTTTTTTTTAAAAAAAGAAATGTACATACATTTATCTTTTTATTTCTACTTTATGCATGTTTATAATGTTCTTAACTTTATAAAGTTTAATTAGAAAACAATAAAGTAAATTATTAGCCAACAACAATTCTCTCCTGCCTTTTCTTTCTCCTATTTTGCAACTGCTCTGCTCCGCTTCTACCTGTCCCAGCTATCAGTTTCTACTCGTCCCCTTCCTCTTCCCATGTTTGCTTGTTTGCGTGCATGCGCGTGTTAGTTCATTGATGTGTGCGCTTGCGCTCGCCTGCCCACTCGCACAAAAGGAGGTTTTAACCTCCGAAATCCCTAACGCACGCGTTCTCGCGCAGGTTAGTTCAAAAGGAGGTTTCAACCTCCGAAATCCCCACCGCCCACCTGGAATCCCAAAACGCCCACTAGTGGGCGTTAGGGACCAGGTTGACGACCCATTGTCTAAAGGATTTGTGTGCTGTGTTTTGCTTCCTGGGTTTATCTCATAATCATAGTCACACTGTGAAATCTCTGACAATGTGTTCTCATTGTGCCCAGAGAGAGAAATATCTGCCTCTACCTAAGATGAAACTCACAGCCTCCTGAATGTGAAGCGAGAGCTCCATCTCTAGGACACTGCACCACTCCAAGAAGTCAAACGTACGTAATACGCCCTTTTCCCCAAAACCCTGTGAGATAGGATAGAATACTTTATTGGCTAAGTGTGATTGGACACACAAGGAATTTGTCTCTGGTGCATAAGCTCTCGGTGTATATATAAGTTATACATGAGAAATCATGATCATAGTTAAGAACAACAAGAAAAGAACAAGAAAGATGTTGCCATTCTCAGTTTAATAGCCACCACTGGCAACACTAAAACATGTTGTCACAGTCTAGCTTAACTATAACATAGGTTTTGCTAAATTTGGCTTCCACTTCTCAGTCACTTTTGAGAGATTACACCTGAGTAGTCGTTGGTTTTATTTGGCTTTTGGATCAAAGGACTTAATGAAGCAGCTCAGGAGTGGGAAAGTATATTGTGTCCATTTCCAACACCATCAGGAACATTCTGAGGGCAAGGAATGGTAGGATGCATGAAATATAAAACAAGTCCCTTTAAATTTAAATAACAAGTTAAAAAACACTATCTAGCTCAACTGATGAAGAAATCAATTGATCCCTGTGATCATATTGTGACAAGAGAGGATTCCAGCCGGTCTAATACATGCAGAGATTGCTTAGAACTCTTTGGATCTGGTGGCATCTAAGTAACATCCAGCAATATTGAGCATTTAAGTTGCCCATGAAGGGTGTTTACATCGACAGCTGTTTAGAACAATCTATGTCAGGCAAGATACAGTATCTCAGAGTGACAGATTAACTCTTGTGGAAGCACAACAGTTTGCGTGCTGTTCAATTTCACTGTGGTTGCTACAGTAGTAGAGACCGCTGTCTTCAACTTTCAGCTGCCTGATCTCTAAGGAAGCGATATCTCGAGAATTATCTCTAGAGATGGCAAATCGGTCTCTCAGAGATGGCCGGACATTTGATCTACTGCCATCCATGTTGCTTTCTCCTATCCATTTAATCCCTTCGTCACCGATCTTGTAGGTCCACTCGATCCAGGACTGAAGAGAAGAGACACCTTTACAGGTTAAAGTTAAAGTGTCTCCAGGGAGTTTAAATTCTGAAGTGGGCTGGATCAGAATGTTCTGGAGCTCCACAGCTGCAAATCAGAAAGAGGGGACAAGATTACAACTTTGGATTAGCATCGATCCAAGTCCTTTAGTAAAATCAATTTTTACGGTTATTTTATTCGATTGTTCTTATTTGCTCTCCTGCGTTGAGCAGAATGATTGACAATTTGTTGAAAACTTTTTTTTTTCAAATTATAATTTAATGTAAACGTTAAACCTTGATTCCACATATTCTCCCACTGTTCAAGCATTACATCGTATCTAAAATTCCTTGCCCAGCGAATCACAGCCATGATTTACCATATTTTTCAGAGGATAAGACGCACCAAGGTTTTCGAAGAGGCAAATTTTTAAAAAAAGATTTTTGCACTCTGAAGACCTCCCAAAAAGGCCTGTTTTCCATGAAAAGGGGCCTTTTTTTTAAAAAAAAAGGGCATGCATAGCCTTTTGGAGGCTTGCAGAGTGCTTCTGAGGGTGGGACCCCCCCCAAACCCCCAAAAATGAGCAAAAGATCTGTTTTTTGCAAAAATGGGTCCACAACAACACATTTTTTGCTTATTTCTGCTCTCCTCAGCCCCCAGGAGCACTCTGCAAGGATCCTAAAGGCTATGCATAGCCATTTTGGTGAATGTGGTGGGGTTTTGGGAGGCAAAAAAATGCTGTTTTCAGTGTATAAGATGCACCCAGATTTTCTGCCCCTTTGTTGAGGGAAAAAGGTCTGTCTTATACTCCAAAAAATACGGTACTTATTCCGTTTCCAGATTTAAATTCAATAACATTTTATAGCCTTTAGCAATGATATGTTAATCACTACCACACAGCGAGTATTCAGTATTCCTTTCCTAATTTCCCTAATATTTGCTTTTGTATTCTATTCGTATGTCATATTACGAATTAATAAAGCCACATGAAAAATTATTGAAAACGAAGGGTTTAGACAGCAGTTTGTCCACATTTGAATCCAGATGTTCTACATTTCAGTAACCACAGCTTGCCCAATAATACATTCAAGCTTCAAAACTGATGTCCAGCATCCTAGTGCATTGACTGTAAATTTTGGCACTACCAAATAATAGGATGGTACGTTGGCGAAGTAATCACATTTATAGGATTGCTGGTATGGGCGATGAAAGAAGAGAAACTAATAGTCAAGGATCAAAACTATGAAACAGAAAGAGTAAGAAAATGAAAGAAATTGACATCCCAACATGATGCAAAATATCCCCAATACATTAATAAATACAAATAACGTACAATGATTTATTAATAAATTATTAACCATGGTAGACTCGTTTAAAAGACTCCGGAAAGAGTGTAGAAAAGAGCACCAAAGATGATTAAGAGGCTGGAGGCTAGAACTTAAGAAAAATGGTTGCAGGAAATGGCTTTCTCTAGTCTAATGAAAAGAAGAACACTGACAGTTGTGTTCTGATATTTGAGGGGCTACCATCAAAGATGAGGGGCTCAACCCTATTTTCAAAAGCACCAGAAGGCAAGACAAGTAGCAACGGATAGAAACTAATGAAGGAGAGAAGCAACCTAGAACTAAGGAGAACTTTCCTAACAGTGAGGACAATTAACCAGTGGAACAACTTGCCACCAGAAGTTGTGGATGCTCCGTCACTGGAGGCTTTTAAGAAGAGATTAGATAGCCATTTGTCTGAAAAGGTATAGGGTTTTCTGCCTGAGCAAGAGCTTAGACTAGAAGACCTCCAAGGGTTAGGGTTAGAGTAGAATAGAATAGAATAGAATAGAATGGAATGGAATGGAATGGAATGGAATGGAATGGAATGGAATAGAATAGAATAGAATAGAATAGAATAGAATAGAATAGAATAGAATAGAACAGAACAGAACAGAACCTTGGACATCTTCTAGTCCAACTCAAGCAGGAGACCTTGGACATCTTCTAATCCAACTCAATAGTATAGGGTCTTCTGCTTGAGATGAGGGTTGGACTAGAAGACCTTCAAGGTCTCTACCAACTCTGTTATTCTGTTAAAATAGTCCCTCTCATCTTCTTCATTAGAGATGATGGACTGTAGAAAGCCTTATTACTTTATTGAAGAAATATCAGATTTTCATCAATCCAATAGGGACATCTTGCCATATGGAAGCATAATAATTTCTCCTTTTTTTCTGGAAAGAACATATATCTCACTTACCAAAGAAGCTGTTCATCAGTGTAAAAGCTGTTATTAAAATCTTCATGATACTGTGCCTCTTATCCAAAATAAAATAAAATAAAATAAAAACAAGGATCACAATTTTCTTGGAAGAGAGGGCATTCCTAAAAAAGTGTTCAAGAAAAGATGCATAAGCCTCGTATAAGAGGCATGAAAAGAAGAAGGATTTGCATAGGATTGTCTATAAAAGAGCACAGTTTATCTGCTTCATGTTCAGCTGCTTAAACCTCAAATTCCACTGAGCATTAGAGAACTGTCATTGCTTAAATGTGCAGAGCGACAAATATGTCAATGATGATGTATGTCTATTTTAATTCTCTTTTTGGTCTCCAATTCCACTTACCTCCATTCCCACAGGAGTTTGATTTTCAGTTTTCTGAAAAATCATGAACATTCTGAGGGCAAGGATTGGTAGGATGCATGAAATATAAAACAAGTCCCTCTAAATTTAAATAACAAGTTAAAAAACACTATCTAGCTCAACTGATGAAGAAATCAATTGATCCCTGTGATCATATTGTGACAAGAGAGGATTCCAGCCAGTCTAATCCATGCAGAGATTGCTTAGTATTCTTTGGATCTGGTGGCATCTAAGTAACATCCAGCAATATTGAGTATTTAAGTTGCCCATGAAGGGTGTTTACATCGACAGCTGTTTAGGACAATCTATGTCAGGCAAGATACAGTAGCTCAGAGTGACAGATTAACTCTTGTGGGAGCACAACAGTTTGCGTGCTGTTCAATTTCACTGTGGTTGCTACAGTAGTAGAGACCACTGTCTTCAACTTTCAGCTGCCTGATCTCTAAGGAAGCGATATCTCGGGAATTATCCCTAGAGATGGCAAATCGGTCTCTCAGAGATTGACGGACACGTGATCCACTGCCATCCACGTTGCTTTCTCCTATCCATTTAATCCCTTCGTCACCGATCTTGTACGTCCACTCGATCCAGGACTGAAGAGAAGAGACACCTTTACAGGTTAAAGTTAAAGTCTCTCCGGGGAGTTTAAATTCTGAAGTGGGCTGGATCAGAATGTTCTGGAGCTCCACAGCTGCAAATCAGAAAGAGGGGACAAGATTACAACTTTGGATTAGCATCGATCCAAGTCCTTTAGTAAAATCAATTTTTACGGTTATTTTATTCGATTGTTCTTATTTGCTCTCCTGCATTGAGCAGAATGATTGACACTTTGTTGAAAACTTTTTTTTTTCAAATTATAATTTAATGTAAACGTTAAACCTTGATTCCACATATTCTCCCACTGTTCAAGCATTATATCGTATCTAAAATTCCTTGCCCAGCGAATCACACCATGATTTACCATATTTTTCAGAGTACCAAGGTTTTGAAGAGGCAAATTTTAAAAAAAGATTTTTGCACTCTGCAGACATCCCAAAAACGCCTGTTTTTCAGGAAAAGGGGCCTGTTTTTTTTTTTTAAAAAAAAAGGGGGGCATGAATAGCCTTTAGGAGGCTTGCAGAGTGCTTCTGAGGGTGGGACCTCCCCCCAAATGAGCAAAAGATCTGTTTTTTGCAAAAATGGGCCCACAACAACACATTTTTTGCTCATTTCCGCTCTCCCCAGCCCCCAGGAGCACTCTGCAAGGATCCTAAAGGTTATTCATAGCCATTTTGGTGAAGGTGGTGAGGTTTTGGGAGGCAAAAAATGCTGTTTTCAGTGTATAAGACGCACCCATATTTTCAGCCCCATTTTTGAGGGAAAAAGGTGTGTCTTATACTGTACTCCAAAAAATATGGTACTTATTCCGTTTTCAGATTTAAATTCAATAACATTTTTATAGACTTTAGCAATGATATGTTAATCACTACCACACAGAGAGTATTCAGTATTCCTTTCCTAATTTCCCTAATATTTGCTTTTGTGTTCTACTCGTATGTCATATTATGAATTAATAAAGCTACATGAAAAATTATTGAAAACGAAGGGTTTAGACAGCAGTTTGTCCCCATCTGAATCCAGATGTTCTACGTTTCAGTAACCACAGATTGCCCAATAAGACATTCAAGCTTCAAAACTGATGTCCAGCATCCTAGTGCATTGACTGTAAATTTTGGCACTACCAAATAATAGGATGGTATGTTGGCGAAATAATACATTTATAGGATTGCTGGTATGGGCGATGAAAGAAGAGAAACTAATAGTCAAGGATCAAAACTATGAAATAGAAAGAGTAAGAAAATGAAATAAATTGACATCCCAACATGATGCAAAATATCCCCAATACATTAATAAATACAAATAACGTACAATGGTTTATTAATAAATTATTAACCATGGTAGACTCGTTTAAAAGACTCCGGAAAGAGTGCAGAAAAGAGCACCAAAGATGATTAAGAGGCTGGAGGCTAGAACTTAAGAAAAATGGTTGCAGGAAATGGCTTTCTCTAGTCTAATGAAAAGAAGAACACTGACAGTTGTGTTCTGATATTTGAGGGGCTACCATCAAAGATGAGGGGGTCAACCCTATTTTCAAAAGCACCAGAAGGGAAGACAAGAAGCAATGGATAGAAACTAATGAAGGAGAGAAGCAACCTAGAACTAAGGAGAACTTTCCTAACAGTGAGGACAATTAACCAGTGGAACAACTTGCCACCAGAAGTTGGGATGCTCCGTCACTGGAGGCTTTTAAGAAGAGATTGGATAGCCATTTGTCTGAAAAGGTATAGGGTTTCCTGCCTAAGCAAGAGCTTAGACTAGAAGACCTCCAAGGGTTAGAGTTAGAATAGAATAGACTAGGACCTTGGACATCTTCTAGTCCAACTCAAGCAGGAGACCTTGGACATCTTCTAGTCCAACTCAATAGTATAGGGTCTTCTGCTTGAGATGAGGGTTGGACTAGAAGACCTCCAAGGTCTCTACCAAATCTGTTATTCTGTTAAAATAGTCCCTTGCATCTTCTTCATTAGAGATGATGGACTGTAGAAAGCCCTACTACTTTATTGAAGAAATATCAGATTTTCCTCAGTCCAATAGGGGCATCTTGCCATATGGAAGCATAATAATTTCTCCTTTTTTTCTGGAAAGAACATATATCTCACTTACCAAAGAAGCTGTTCATCAGTGTAAAAGCTGTTATTAAAATCTTCATGATACTGTGCCTCTTAGCCAAAATAAAATAAAATAAAATAAAAACAAGGATCACGATGTTCTTGGAAGAGAGGGCATTCCTAAAAAAAGTGTTCAAGAAAAGATGCATAAGCCTCATATAAGAGGCATGAAAAGAAGAAGGATTTGCATAGGATTGTCTATAACAGGGCACATTTTATCAGCTTCATGTTCAGCTGCTTAAACCTCAAATTCCACTGAGCATTAGAGAACGGTCGTTGGTTAAATGTGCAGAGCGACAAATATGTCAATGATGATGTATGTCCATTTTAATTCTCTTTTTGGTCTCCAATTCCACTTACCCCATTCCCACAGGAGTTTGATTTTCAGTTTTCTGAAAAAGAGAACTTTTTGCAAATGTCAGAGAGAGAGAGAGAGAGAGAGAGAGAGAGAGAGAGAGAGAGAGAGAGAGAGAGAGAGAGAGAGAGAGAGAGAGAGAGAGAGAGAGAAGCAGAGACAGACAGAGAGACAGAGAGAAAGAGACAGAGAGACAGAGACAAAAACAGAGAGATACAAAGACAGAGACAGAGAAACAGAGACAGCGAGAGAGGGGGGGAGAGGGAGAGAGACAAAAAAACAGAGAGGCAGAGAAAAAAGAGAGAGAGAGATTATTATGTTTTTTTTTACATGCAATTAATCTGATACAATGATTATTCCAGCCATGCATGGAATCATAAGTATTTTTTTCTCACTTGGTTTATTTTAACTGTAGACTTGCTCTTCAACATCTGTAAATTTTGGTTGATGCTTCGAATTGAAATATTGAATACTATAATCCCAACATTCTATTTTTCTACTTGTATTTTTACATATTCAAGGTTGGCAGAAGCTGGGACCAGTATCGGGAGCTCACTTAATTACGCGGCACTAGGGATTTGAACCGCTGAACTGCTGACCTTTCTGATCAGCAAGTTCAGTGTCTTAGCCACTGACCACCACATCCCATGACCTCAGTGGCAACATATTTATCCCAGAAGTATAAAATTAAGAAATATAAAGGAAGGAAGGAAGGAAGGAAGGAAGGAAGGAAGGAAGGAAGGAAGGAAGGAAGGAGGGAAGGAAGGAAGGAAGGAGGAAGGAAGGAAGGAAGGAAGGAAGGAAGGAAGGAAAAAAGAAAGAAAGAAAGAAAGAAAGAAAGAAAGAAAGAAAGAAAGAAAGAAAGAAAGAAAGAAAGAAAGAAAGAAAGAAAGAGGGGGAGAGAGAGACATACATAGTCACACAATTCTAATTAGGTCTCTCTGGGATATTAAGATCTGCTTCGAAATTCACTTGTGACTTAGGGAAATATGACTAAAAGTATAGTGAGCCTGTAAATGACTCATTGCTATGTATCACCATGGATGCAACCATAACATTTAAATATGTTATGGCAACATATTTATCCCAGAAGTATAAAATTAAGAAATATAAAGGAAGGAAGGAAGGAAGGAAGGAAGGAAGGAAGGAAGGAAGGAAGGAAGGAAGGAAGGAAGGAAGGAGGGAGGGAGGGAAGGAAGGAAGGAAGGAAGGAAGGAAGGAAGGAAAAAAGAAAGAAAGAAAGAAAGAAAGAAAGAAAGAAAGAAAGAAAGAAAGAAAGAAAGAAAGAAAGAGGGGGAGAGAGAGACATACATAGTCACACAATTCTAATTAGGTCTCTCTGGGATATTAAGATCTGCTTCGAAATTCACTTGTGACTTAGGGAAATATGACTAAAAGTATAGTGAGCCTGTAAATGACTCATTGCTATGTATCACCATGGATGCAACCATAACATTTAAACAAAATCTATACATTTCCCCTCTTTTTTTGTAGGCACCGTTGGTGATAGCTCTCTCTTTTCCTCCGTCTTGCAGAGGGCCTTGAATTTTGAACTCCTTTTTACGGGAGCGTGTTTTGTTTCTTTTTAAATCTCAGAAAAGCTTGTGGCAGATGGGAAAGTGGCATTCTGTGGGATAGATCTTGGAAAGTTTGCTTTTCATTCTGTGAGTACTCACATCTCCAACACCCAGACAGTATTTATATATTTATTGTATGTATTTATTTAGTTTGTCACTCATGGACAAGGTAACAGGAATAAGGATAAACAGGAATAAGAATACAGGAAATTGATACAAATAAATGGGTACAGTAGGACAAAGGCACTACATACACTGGTGCACTTATGCATGATCCTACTGACCTCTTTGGAATGGGGTGAGGTCAACAGTAGACAGTCTTAGGTTAAAATTATGGGGGTTTGGGGATGTAACAACAGTCAGGTAATGCATTCCAGGCATTGACCACTCTGTTGCTGAAGTCATATTTTCTGCAATCGAGTTTGGAGCGGTTGCCTTGAGTTTGTATCTAGTGTGTGCTTGTGTATTATTGTGGTTGAAGGCTGAAGAAGTCATTGACAAGTAGGACATTGTAGCAGACAATTCTGTGTACTACGCTTAGGTCAGACCGTAGGTGGCATAGTTTTAGGTTGTCCAAGCCCAAAATTTCGAGCCTGGTGGCATAAAGTATTCTGTTGCGAGTAGAGGAGTGGAGGACTCTTCTTGTGAAATACCTCCGGACTCTCTCAGTTGTGTTAATGTCCGATATACAGTGTGGTTTCCATATGGATGAGCTGTCTTCAAGAATTGGTCTAGCAAAGGTTTTGTATGCCCTAGTTTGCAGTACAATATCACTGGGGAAGAAGCTTCGCAAGATTAGGTTAACAACTCTTAATGCCTTTTTGGCAATGCTGTTACAGTGAGCTCTGGGGCTTAGATCCTTTGTTATGAGTACTCCAAGATCCTTGACAGAGTGAGGGTCATCCACGAGGTCAAATCTGCCTAGCTTGTATTTGGTGTTCTGATTTTTTTTTTGCCAATGTGTAAGCCTTATTAAGATCAAGCACTGCCCAAACTTCTATTCCGTACTTAACTTGACTGTTACATTCCATCTGTTCAGGGAGTTTCTATAAGACATTGAACCATGCATTTTTCCAGTTCTCGAGATCTTATCATGTCGACAGGAAATCACAAAAGCAGAACAATCCGAGAAAACCAATGATTTGTTAATCTTGTCAACTCGAGATACCTTTCTGATTAATTGTGTTACGACTGTATCTGGGGCTCAGTTTGGGAAGGAACGGTCTAATGTTTACAACCTTGTGATGTATTTTCTACTCCAGATACTTTATTTTAGTCCTTCTAAGTGGCCACCAGTCTCACAACTGTGAAGGGCGGGGAGATCAAACATTGAACAAACCAACAAGCAAAGTTCAACCAGTGTAACAATCAGTTTGCTGAGATTGTGCTTTGCGCGTCTGCAGTGCATTTGAAAAGAGCTCTACAACTTACCTTCTACTGCAGCCCAGGTAAGTAAGACAGCTGAGGCACAGCAATCCGATTTGCTGCGCCTATCAGCTGGGATTCAAACAAAGGATATATAGAACAGACTAGCGCAGGTGCAAATGGGTGGGGCCAATTGATCGCCAGAATTATGGGTTTGCCCAAACTGCTCCAAACTGGCTGAATCCCACCCCTGGGTAATTTCAGCCAATATTTTGACACACTACCTGACACAAAATAAATCCCTTCCCTGATATTAAAGCACATCAAAGTTCTATCTTTTGCAAATGCCTCTACTCTCCTTTTCCCAACCTGACTTATGCCTTTAACAAAGTCACCTACTAACCTATGTTGCTTTGCACAGGAGCTCAAAATCTTTGTAATATTGATTAATGTCTTTCCCTGAGGAGATCGCTTTTAGACTCTGACCCCCTCCAAGGGCTTTTAATTTAAAAAATTGATCTGGGTAGTACAATGAAGGCAGCAAAAAACCGTAACGCTTTTTAATGCCATCTTCTTTGTCTGTCTCAAAACATCTTTCATTGTCCATCAAGAGGGACGTGAGAAATGTAGAAGCCAAATGCAAGACATTATAATATTGGCTCCCTCATAAGGAAAGTTTTCCCCATAATGATATCTTCTTTTGTCTTTGTCTGTAAACAATTCTGTTCCAATCCTTCACACTGAAAAAAGTGTGTAGCATGATTGTGTGAATCTGATCCAAATATGAATGGACATTCTCTTCTTACAGTTTTATTATTATTATTATTATTATTATTATTATTATTATTATTATTATTATTATTATTATTATTATTATTATTATTATTATTATTATTATTATTATTATTATTATTATTATTATTATTATTATTATTATCATTATTACTATTACTATTACTATTATTATTATACGATTGTATCACAGCGGCCAGTTGTTTCGCCGGATTTGGCATTGATTACTAGTCGGGCCCCACCCAGGGGCCTAGGACGTCGTAATGTATTTTCGTAATATATGTGCTGATCCAAGCAGTGCGGCCTTTTGCATTTGACTGATGGTGATTTTGTCAATTTTTAACTGTTTTAAATGTAATTCCAGTGCTTTTGGAATAGCACCCAGTGTGCCGATTACCACTGGAATTACCACTGCTGGTTTGTGCCATAATCGTTGAATTTCAATTTTTAGGTCCTGGTATTTCGCGATTTTTTCATGTTCCTTCTCCTCGACCCTGCTATCACCTGGTATTGCGATGTCTGTGATTGTAACCTTATTTTTCTCAACCAGTGTGATGTCTGGTGTGTTATGCGCCAGTATTTTGTCCATTTGTATACGAAAATTCCATAGGATCTTGACTATCTGATTTTCGGTGACTTTTTCAGGCTTATGTTCCCACCAGTTTGTTGTTGTTTTAATATTATAATTTTTGCACAAATTCCAGTGGATCATTTGTGCTACTAAATTGTGCCGCAATTTATAATCAGTCTGCGGGATTTTTTTACAGCAGCTGAGTATGTGGTCAACAGTTTCATCAACTTCTTTGCAGAGTCTGCATTTGGCATCATCAGAGGATTTTTCGATTTTGGCCTTAATGGCATTTGTTTGGATAGCTTGTTCTTGCGCAGCCAGGATTAGTGACTCTGTTTCTTTCTTTAATGTACCTGTTGTTAACTATTATTATTATTTTTATTTTTATTATTATTGCATCAACAGAATTGTATCACAGCGGCCAGTTGTTTCGCCGGATTTGGCATTGATTACTAGTCGGGCTCCACCCAGGGGCCTAGGACATCGTAACGTATTTTCGTAATATGTGTGCGGATCCAAGCAGTGCGGCCTTTTGCATTTCACTGATGGTGATTTTGTCAATTTTTAACTGTTTTAAATCTAATTCCAGTGCTTTTGGAATAGCACCCAGTGTGCCGATTACCACCGGAATTACCACTGCTGGTTTGTGCCATAATCATTGGATTTCGATTTTTAAGTCCTGGTATTTCGCGATTTTTTCATATTCCTTCTCTGCGACCCTGCTATCACCTGGTATTGCGATGTCTATGATTGTAACCTTCTTTTTCTCAACCAGTGTGATGTCTGGTGTATTATGCGCCAGTATTTTATCCGTTTGTATGCAAAAATCCCACAAGATCTTGACCATCTGACCCTCAATGACTTTTTCAGGCTTATGTTCCCACCAGTTTGTTGCTGTTTTAATATTATAATTTTTGCACAAATTCCAGTGGATCATTTGTGCCACTGAATTGTGCCGCATTTTATAGTCAGTCTGCGTGATTTTTTTACAGCAGCTGAGTTTATTATTATTATTATTATTATTATTATTTATTATTATTATTATTATTATTATTATTATTATTATTATTATTATTATGTATTAATTATTATTATTATATTATTGATATATATTATTATTATTATTATTATATATTATTCTTTATTCATTAAACATGAAACTCAGCCAAATGAACATTCCAAAATGCAACACAAATACCAGTGACTCGGTGTTAATGGTTGATACGGTTTGCTGCCAGCGTCCTAGGTATCAACCAAGGACCTTCTTAAAATATATGTTTCTAGTAGCACAGGTTTTTACAATTCTGCTGGTGTTATTGGAGGAAGCTGCAATTTATTGATATATCTTGTAAAATTCTTAGACATGGTGCCATTATTATTATTATTATTATTATTATTATTATTATTATTATTATTATTATTATTATTATTATTATTATTATTATTATTATTATTATACATTGTAGAATGTCGGGCCAAAGAATTCACATGATTGCTTCGAACTCTCTGATTCTACGTATCTTTTTTTATTCTTGGAATGCATGTAGATTTTGATCAGTGGTGGGATTCAAATAATTTAACAACTGGTTCCCTGCCCTAATGATTTCTTTCAACAACCAGTTCACCAAACTGCTCAGAAAGTTAACAACCGGTTGTCCCAAAGTGGTGCAAACTGACTGAATCCAGTTCTGGCTGAATCCATCACTGAGTTGGTCCTTTATATACCAATTTATCAAATTTCTATCGTGTCCTAATCTGAACTGATTCTCAGGAGTTTAAAGCAGAATAAAACACAGGGTGATAATGAAAAACAAAGCAAGTGGAAGAGCGAGGAAAACCCTCAAGGATGACTCACACCTGGTTGGCATTTCTTTACCCTCCTACCGCCAGGAAGGCGATATAGAAGCATAGCCAGCCACACAAACAGGCTGAAAAACAGTTTCTATCCGTGGGACTGTCAGACCTCTGAATGAGAAATAACACAACAGCTACATAGTACGATGGACTTGCAGGGCCGGCATAATATGTAACATGTCCACACTGGTACAATAGGACTGGGTGTTTGTTAATGTGATGTATTGGGTTAGGGATTTTCTGTGTTCACTGTGAGTTGTATTGTGTTGGGGGGGGGAGCTCAACCAATCCCATTGTACATGATATACAAGATGATTAGGGCACTGGAGGCTAAAACATATGAGGAACGTTTGCAGGAACTGGGTAAGTCTAGTTTAATGAAAAGAAGGACTAGGGGAGACATGAGAGCAGTCTTCCAATATCTCGGGGTTGCCACAAAGAAGAAGGAGTCAAACTATTCTCCAAGGCACCTGAGGGTAGAACAAGAAGCAATGGGTGGAAACTAATCAAGGATAGAAGCAACTTAGAACTGAGGAGAAACTTCCTGACAGTTAGAACAGTGGAACAACTTGGCTCCAGAAGTTGTGCATTCTCCAACACTGGAAGTTTTGAAGAAGATGTTGGATAATCATTTGTCTGAAATGATTATCAGATACTATTATCTGATTATCAGATACTATTTAAATGGTTGTCCACTAGGACTCCAAGATCCCTCTCACAGTTACTACTATTGAGCGAGGTACCACCTATACTGCACCTTAGAACTAAGGAGTAATTTCCTGACCATCAGAACAATTAATCAGTGGAACAACCTGCCTCCAGAAGTTGTGAATGCTCCAACACAGAAGATGTTGGATAACCATTTGTCTGAACATGCACATGCAGATTGTTGGGGGCAATGTGAAGTGGTGTAGGGCTTCCTGCCTAAGCAGGGGGTTGGACTAGAAGACCTCCGAGGTCCCTTCCAACTGTGTATGTTTAGCTTAAGAGAAAGAAGGACTAGGGGAGACATGATAGCAGTGTTCCAATATCTCAGAGGTTGCCCCAAAGAAGAGGGAGTCAAGCTATTCTCCAAGGCACCCGAGGGTAGAACAAGAAGCAATGGGTGGAAACTAATCAAGGAGAGAAGCAACTTAGAACTGTGGAGAAATTTCCTGACGGTTAGAACAATGAATCAGTGGAACAGAAGTTGCCTCCAGAAGTTGTGAATGCCCCAACACTGGAAATCTTTAAGAAGATGTTGGATAGCCATTTGTCTGAAACGGTATAGGGTTTCCTGCCTAGGCAGGGGGTTGGACTAGAAGACCTCCAAGGTCCCTTCCAACTCTACTATTGTATTGTATTGTATTATTGTGTTATTCTATATTCTATAAACTGTGCTTTTTGAAATATGGGCCAACTCTACTCTCTGATGCTTTCTCCATTTAAAAAAAGAAATGACCCACTGAAATGGTATAATAAAATAACCAGCCTGTAATCTTTTTTTCCTCTGGTTTGTCCGTCACAGCTCTAACCAAGCAATTCCCCTGCAAATGCATCCGGTAAATCAAACTGTGGTGGCTGAGTTCATCCTACAAGGCTTTCCGGCCTCCGCGGAGTTGCAGAAGTATCTCTTTGTCCCCATTCTTTTCATCTACCTCCTCACCATCGTTGGAAACATCCTGATCGTTGTCATCATTGTCCACAATCCTCGCCTTCACAATCCCATGTACTTCTTTTTGGGCAACTTTTCTGTCTTGGAGGTCTTCTACGTCACCACCCTATCCCCCAAGATGTTGGCTCATTTTCTAGCCGAGAAAAAGTCCATCTGCTTCCACTGTTGCATCTCTCAAGCCTTTTTCCATTTCTTCCTGGGAGCCACGGAATTCTGCCTGCTGGCTTCCATGTCCTTTGATCGCTACATGGCCATCTGCAAACCTTTGCATTACAGCGTCATCATGAGTGACAGACTTTGTCTCCAGCTAGCCTTGGGCTCATGGTTGGGAGGCTTACTCACTGTCATTATCCAGACGGTTTTCCTGTGCCAGCTCCCGTTTTGTGGTCCGAATAGGATCAACCACTTCTACTGCGATGTGACTCCCTTACTGGGTTTAGTTTGTGCTAATACATATCTGCTGGAACAGATGGTGTTGGTGGGATCAGTCCTTCTTCTGTTCAGTACCTTCCTATTGACAGCCATCTCATACAGCTTCATCATCTTCACCATAATGGGCATCTCTTCATCTTCAGGGAGACAGAAGGCTTTCTCTACTTGTGTTGCCCACCTTACAGTTGTGTCCATCCAGTATGGAACCGTAATGTTCATGTATGTTAAGCCCAATTCCCACTCTTCTTTGGAAATAAACAAGGCAGTTTCTGTACTTAATACCATTGTGACCCCTCTACTCAACCCTTTCATCTACACTCTCAGGAACAAGGATGTCAAAGAAGCTCTGAAGAAAATGGCGTGTACCAAAGAAAAAAATGCTTCATTGCGTGTCATAAAATAGGCCCTAAAATTGAAGTGCATTTAGAAGGAATTGATTTGATTCCCAAGTGGAATAAAGGAGAGTTGGCTCTCCCCCACCCCCTCAAGACGCTGATATTCACCAGATGTATTTTCAGTGGCTTCATTTTGGCTACAGTTATGGTCCAACTGAGATTTCTGTTAGAGACCCCAAAAAAATCATTTTGTCAACTGGTTCAACAGACAAATATCAAAGTTTGTCTTGATTGAACACCACCCAAAGTTTCCCCTATGGCCCTCCCGAGCTCTGTTTTCACTGGCAGAAGATTGCAGGAGGCTGTCCCAGCCAAAAACAGAGATCGGGAGCAGGGGTGGGTTTCTGCCGGCATTACCGCCGGTTTGGTGCATGCGGTGCACTCCATGAGCATGGTCAGTAGCATGTAAATAGGTCTGCGAATGCACAAAACATTTAAAAAGGTCAAAAAAAGATGCCGTGGTGGCCAGGGAATCAGTTTGGGGGCGTGGCAAGCATGCCATCCCTAATGGTTTGCAGACCTAGATGCCATTTCCAATGCTGGTTCCACCGAACTGGTGCAACCGGTGATTGAGAGCCGGTTTTTGCTGGAAGAGTGCTCAGACCAACGCAGATGCCCCTGAAACAAGGGATATCAAGCTGGCCATGCCCCCCTATCCCACCCTCTGGTCAGATACAACCCTGATGTAGCCCTCAATGAAATAGAGTTTGACAGGCCTGATGTAGATGATGTATATAGATATTAATACATATATAGATATATGGATGTAGATAGACATAGACGTGCATTAAATCAGGGGTGTCAAAGTTGATTTCATGGAGGGCTGTAGTTGATCTTGGGGGGGGGGCAGGTGGGCATGGCCAACTGGGTGGTTGTGGCCAACTGTGGGACATAGGCCCGCTTGATGCTGCTCACTGGGCATGGCCGACTGGCTGAGTATGGCCAACTGGGTGGGAATGGCCAGCTTGACACTGCTCACCGGGCATGGTCAACTGGGTGGGCACAGACAGCTTGATGCCACTCATTGGGCATGGCTGAAACAGGCTTGGCTGTTTCCAGGGCAGCCCTACTGGCAAGATCTAACCACATAGTGGGACAGATCTGCTCCATGGACTTTGAGTTTGCCCGATATCATTTCAGACAGGTGGCTCTCCAGTCTTTTCTTAAAAACCTCTAGCGTTGAAGAACCTAGAACCATGATGGTGAACCCTCTTTGTGGGCATGGGACCCATCACCCCAGCTCAGCTCCACATTGTGCATGCACACATGCTTCCCACCGGCCAGCTGGTTTTTGTGTCCCTGCTGCACATGCAACGGGGCGGGAGATGTGAGTGCACGTGTGGGGGCGGGGCATACGCAGGAGACACGAGTGCATGCATGGGGATGGGATGCATGGGGAGGTGTCACATGTGCATGTGCAAGGAAGTGGGGGAGCACAAGGGGGTCACACAGGCATGTGTGATGGGCAGTGTTCACGCAGGGGTCACATGTGCATGCAAGGGGGGTGGGACGTGGGTGGTCGCACATGCATTGCATTATCGGTGTGCATGCATGCTTTTGGCATGCAATGACAAAAAGTTTAGCCATCACTGACCTAGAATTTCTGAAGGCAAGCTGTTACACTGGTTTCCTCACTGTTAGGAAGTCTCTCCTTAATTCCAGGTTGCCTCATCCATTGTTCTTGTCCTGCCCTCTGGTGCTCTGGAAAATAAGTTAACCTCCACCTCCTCTTCTTTGTGGCAGCCCCTCAAATCCTGGAATCTTCCTATCATGTCCCTCCTAGGCCTTCTTTTCTCTAGAGTGGCTGGCCATACCCACATTCTGCAACCGTTCTTCATATGTTTTCATCTCCACCTTAGCTGGTTTCCTTTGCCCTTTTTCCAAAGTCTTCAGATCTTTTTTGTAAGGCGATGACCAAAACTGGATGCAATATCCCAGATGTGGTCTTATTAATTGTTACTGCGTTAATTGTTTGCTAGCCGAGCTGAAGATTTACTGCGCAGGTCATAGGCCTTATCTGACAATGATTTACTGCGCATGCTTCTTAACACGTTTCTTAATACATCACACATTCCAGAGACTTCTGATCTTCTGTTCGTCTGCCAAGAAGGTGGGCGACAATTGCTCTTGCCAAAATGCAACAATTAGATAGATTTGTTTATTTTTAATTTTTATATTAAATTTTGTTTTCATTGGAACATGTTCTCGGGTTTTATTTCTTATCTGGAGATATGCTAACAAGGAGGGGCGACGGTCCGCACCTCAGTCGAAGGTGGAAGGGAAACTTTCCATTCCTTCTCATTAATGATTTATAAAAAGGCACTAATACTTCACGTGATTTTTTGATTTTGTGCCTCCGTTTATGCAACCCAGGATTGTAATTAGCTGTTTTGGCTGCTGCTGCTGCTGCACATGGCTGGCTCATATTCAAACGATCATCCACTAGGACTCCAAAGTCCCTCTCACAGTTACTCTTTTCCAGCCAGGTTTTACCTAATCTGCACTTGTACCTTTGGTTTTTCCTGCCTAGGTATAAAACCTTGCTTTTTTTCCGCATTAATTCCCCGTTGTTGGATAGGTCCATTGTTCAAGTCTATCAAGACCTTTTTGGATCCCGAGCTTGTCTACTGGGGTGTTGGCTATTCCTGACAGCTTAGTTTCCTCGGCAAATTTGATGAGTTCCCCTTCTATTCCCACATCTAAGTCATTATGAAGATATTGGAGAGTACTGGGCCTAAGAACCTTGTGGTACCCTACTGCTTAAAACAGGGGTGTCCAAACTTTTTGCAAGGAGGGCCAGATTTGGTGAGGTGAAAATGTGTGGGGCCGATCATTCAGCCTGACATTCTTTGAACCCTTAACATTAAATGCGAATTAACTACCATATTTTTCGGAGTATAAGACGCACCAAGATTTTGAAGAGGCAAATAAAAAAAAAAGTTTTGCACTCTCCCAAAAATGGCCCATTTTTCACAAAAATGGGCCTTTTTTTTTAAAGGGCATGAATAGCCTTTAAGAGGCTTCTAGAGTGCTCCTGGGGGCTAGGGGGGGCAAAGTTGAGCAAAAAATGGCCTGTTTTTTGCTCATTTATGCCCTCCACAGCCCCCAGGAGCACTCTGAAAACCTCCTAAAGGCTATGCACAGCCATTTTGGTGAAGGGGGCAGAGTTTTGGGAGGCAAAAAATGCTGTATTCAGTGTATAAGATGCACCCAGATTTTAGCCTCTTTTTTGAGGGGAAAAAGACACATCTTTATACCTCGAAAAATATGGTATTTTATGAAAGTCTAAACAAATAACTCCAGTGGGGAGAAGAGGCTGCGGGCCGCTTGAAATTTGAAAAAGGGCCACGTTTGGCCCCCAGGTCGCACTTTGGACATGCCTGGCTTAAAAGGAATGTTATAAAAATCAGATAAATTTTTAGCAACAGATGCAGTGTCGTTTAAGATATAATTGATTAAGGTGGAGACTGTAGGGATCACTATGGAAGTTTTTCATATATTACACAGCCATTCCAGGAAGTGATAATGAAATGCAATGACTCCAATTTTCTAAAATATGGGCGTGATTCTTTCTATGAGAAATGAACTTAACAGAATGAACACAATAACAGAGCTGGAAGGGACCTTGGAGTCCTCTAGTCCAACCTCCTTCTCAGGAAGGAAACTCTACACCATTTCAGACAAAAGGTTGTGTCAACCTCTATATCACTTGCGTGCTATCGGCTGCCATAGTAATGGGGAGGGAGGGGGTTTTGGTATTTGGGAGGGGAATCCTGCTGGAGGAGATATCTCGGGATGAAGAAGGGGTTTTGTTCTTACCATCTTCTACACGTGCTGAATGCTCTTTAGGTCTGGTCAAGGCCAACCATCTCTCCATACAAGCTGGCTGAGGCCACCTGAAGATGCACCTCACAAGACAACCCTGGGGACTGGAGATTGGACATTTGGCTTGGGGTTGTTGGTGGAAAGGATTTGGGTAAACGTTTGATATGTACAATTTTGCGCCTTTTCGCCTCAGATCTTGCTTTAGTGTTGCTGCTTTCACTTCATATCCAGTAAATGTACCTTTACTCCAAAACAGTGATGGCGAACCTATGGCACATGTGCCACAAGTGGCACGTGGAGCCATTTGTCAGGGCACGCGAGGCATTGCCCTGTCAGCTGGCCAGCACGCATGCACACGCTGGCCAACTGAGTTCACCCTTTTTTAAAAGCCATTTTTCACCCTCCCCAGGCTCCAGAGGCTTTATAGGAGCCTGGGGAGGGCGGAAAGAGCCTCCCCCCCCCCGAATGCTCTCTGAAGGAGCTTAAAACGACCCTTCCGGTTTGCTCGGAGGGTCGTTTTGACTGCTTTGGAGGCTTCAGGGAAGCCTCCTGAAGATCCCTGAAGCCTCTGGAGGGCTTCCCGGTGGGGAGCTGTTTTCACCCTCGCAATGCTCCTATAAAGCCTCTGGAGCCTGGGGAGGGCGAAAAAAGCATGTAAAAATGGGGGGGTCACGCCTGTAGTGCGCGCATGCACACTGGAGGGGTCGTGCATTGCATTATGGGTGCGGCATGCCTGCACACGATCCCCTGCCCTCCCCCCACTTATGGCACGGGAGCCAAAAAAGGTTTGCCATCGCTGATCTAAAACAATGGAGTTGGGGGTTTCCTTTCCTGGATTTTGAAGGAGGCACGTCTGGCCGGTTGTCCTATTTTTTTCTTCAAAACCCATAGGAGTGTAGGAGCATCCACAACTTCCTCCTGTCGAAAAAATTAACACATTTTCTCTCTCCTTTATTTTCACCTCTAAGAAGTAAATAGCCCATCCTGCATTCTAGAAGAAGAAGAAGAAGAAGAAGAAGAAGAAGAAGAAGAAGAAGAAGAAGAAGAAGAAGAAGAAGAAGAAGAAGAAGAAGAAGAAGAAGAAGAAGAAGAAGAAGAAGAAGAAGAAGAAGAAGATGATGCATTAAACCTTGAAACCAGGGGTGGGATTCAGCTGGTTCGAACCGGTTCGGACGAAACAGATGCTTATTTTACATTTGGTTCATTGAACTGGAAGTTGCAGGGACTGGCTGGCCACGCCCATCCACCCCCCGCTTCTCCCATGAGTCCCCATGCAACCCGTTTTGGATGCCAGGTAAGTGCAGGACTTGCGTGGAGGTTCTGGGAGGGCGAAAAACAGGCCTCTTGGAAGTTCAAGAAGTCAGGAAACAGTCCCGTTTCCGGCCTCCAGAGGGCCTCCGGAGCAAAGGGGAGGCAGTTTTAACCCTCTCGGAGTCTCAAAAAAAGGCTCCGGAGCCTGGATAGGGTGAAAACACCCCCATACACTGTGGAACAGGAAGCTCACCATGGCCACGCCCACCCAGCAACTGGGCCGAGAAACAGTCACTACAGTTTTTGAATCCCACCCCTGCTTGAAACACAACTTTAAATCATTTAGCATCTGTTTTGCCTTGTTTGAGTCACTAACGTCCCCAAGGGTTTTCTTGGCATCTCTCTGATGATGTGTTCTCCTTGGTGGAATAATTACAAAAAAGAGTGAAATATATATATATTTTCCTATCCGGCAAAAATGGTCTTTAGAACCTTTGAAGAAGAATCTATATCTTCATTGCTGAGGACAATTGGAGTGTAGAAATTTAGGGATGAGGCATGCAAACATCTATTCTGCAGTTAATGATACCTCAACGTGGCATCGGGAAGAAAGTCACAGTCTTTGAGAAAGGTCTTTGGTTTCCTTCAGTATAATTTTCACTGAAAGTGACTATCCATATCTCAGGGTGAGCTATGAAGTTCTAGCTGCTCTCGGACCTTGGTTGTTAGGTGATCAACATTGTATTATCCATCACTGGAAGATGTACAAAGACTAGATTATTTGCCTAAATTAGTTAGGGAACAGAAAACCTAAACCTCTTGCTTCATGAATTAATCTGACTATCAACTCAAGTGAGTATTTTGTCTTCTTTAATACTTTCACAGATGAATAGCTGGCCACATTCTTTATAGAGGTCGCTTACAATATTTAGTGCATTGGAAGGGGTGCCCTTTGTCTGAAGCTACATGGGTGAAAAGTTGGGATCTAAAAGCGGATAAATTAGTGAAACACATTTATCGCCTCCACGGGGTGCCATATATATATAAAGGGTTTTATGGAACGCAAATTAAAACACTGAACACAGTGTAACTGTCCTGCCAAAGTCTTTGCCCTACATACTAAGATATAAAGTTATACATTATAACCACCCTGCTTATTTACAATTGGTCTATTCAGTATTTACAAATATAAAAATATCGTATTTCCAACCACGTTGCTTTGTTTTTATCTTGTACATTTTCACTGTTACAGTTTCATGCATAATTCTAATCTCCATTCTATAAATCTTAGTCATTGCTTATTTGGGGTCTTTCCTTTTTTGTTCCAACCATCGATAAAATTTATCCCAGATCTTATAATATTCTGATTTGTCTTTATTCTTCAATCCCCATGTCAATTTATCCATTTCATCACAAATCAGAATTTTCTTAATTACTTTCTCTTCTTTCCCAGTTTTGGGAAAAGATCATTTTTGCTGCTGTAATGATATGAATTTTTAAGTAGATTACCCCCTTGTTATGTTTATCGTTTATGATTCCCAAAAGAAATAGTGCTGGTTTGAATTTTAGTTCTCTTCGTTTATCTCTATCAACCACCTTTGAATTTTCCATCAATATTCCTTTGTTTTTTGGCACATCCACCACATATGGTAGTATGTGCCTGTTATAGCACACATTCCATTTCTATGTTGAACAGTGTGTTCCCCAGGTGTCCAAGGTATTAACATACAAACATCATTATAGTCATTATAATCATGTATTTATATAAAGAAATACTCGATAATATATAAACAAATGTGTAGTAATATCCATCGTTATTACAATGTATACTATCTTCCATTATAGTATCGATTATTTAACCATCAACAAAAAATTACTCCTCTGTTTTTCTTTCTCGTGTAAACCATATTTCACTTAATTCCACTTCTCTAACCTCAATATCGATCATTTAACCATTTGTAGAATAGTTCCCATGTTATGAAATGATCTGAATCTTCTTTTCCTTTGATTTTTAAGGGTTAATCTATCCATCTCTGCACATTCCAGAATTTTTTTTTTTTTTTTTTTGATTATAATATCATCTGTAGGGGTTACTGGATTTTCCCAGCATTGCGGAGATGCAATCCTGGCAGTTGTTAGAATGTGCAAAACCAGATATGTGTTGCCCTTGTTGTAATTTCTTGGAAGCATGTCCAACAGAAATGTCTCAGGCTTCCGATCTATGTCTTGTCTTATTATATTTTCCAGCCATGTATGCATTTTCTTTTAGTATTTTTTGCTTTAGTGCATGTCCACCACATAGGGTGGTGTGACCCTGGTGTCTGATTGCATTTCCAAATTTTAACAGACTTATTTTTATACATATTCGCTAATCTTGCAGGTGAATAGTACCATCTATTAAACATTTTATAGAGGGTTTTTTATGTGCTGTTGACATTGTGAGTTGATGATTTCTATTCCATAATTTCTGCCACCTGTCCAAGTCTATTGTATAGCCAAAATTCTGAGCCCATATTATCACTGTTTCTTTTACTTGTTCTTCTTCCAATTAGAAAGTTAATACATAATTGTATATCCCCTTGATTAATTTTTCCTCTCTTCCCATTAAGATCTGGTCTAGCTCATTTGGTTTGTTATAAAACCCATACTCCTGCCTGTCCTTTTCCTATCTGAATTGCATCTGCAACTGTGCCCATATTGTTGAAGAAAACGAGCAAATGAATTAAAATTGCAAATGTGTATAATAAATAAAGTTAAATAATGAAGTTAAAAATATAATATACCAGATTTTTCATAAATTCCTATGTAAGCAATTGAACACTGGTTAAATGATAACAATGGCACATTAAACTTGCTGATAAATTGTTTTATTAAATTATTGGACAGATTTCCTGACAGACAATTAATCAATGGAACAGCTTGCCTCCAGAAGTTGGGAATGCTCCAACACTGGAAGTTTTTAAGAAGATGTTAGATAACCATTAGTCTGAAGTGGTGTAGGGCTTCCTGCCTAAACAAGGGGTTGGACTAGAAGACCTCCAAGGTCCCTTCCAACTCTGTTATTCTATTCAATAGAAGACTATAATAAGAAGGAGAGAGAGATCCAGCATAATCAGAGTGATGTGATTTTGTTATTATAGGCAAATCCTTTTTTTTTTGTCTGATCTACCAAGTGGGGTTGGCATTACCTAATCAAGGATGGAGGGAAGGGTTTTTAGCTGCCCTTATATGCACCATATATTAATCAACATTCTCTGTGTGCTTCTTTCTCTCTCTCTCAATATAGATTGCCAAAAAGGCTACTGAATCTCTCATAGACTCCTCTTCATTGGATGAAACCAACAGAAGACTAAACGACCATCTGCCTGAGATGCTTTGATCTCAATTCCTGCACTGAGAACAGGAAGATCCATATGGCATCTTCCAATCTCTGGAAAGATGCCACATTAAAATAAAGGTCAAGTTTTCTCCTTTCTCTATTACTCCATAGCTCACAAGATAGACTAATGGATTCAGGTAACAGGAAAGTAGATTCTAACTGAATACCATGGGGGGGAAAAACATCCCAAAAGTAAGAGAAAATTAACAGGAAAAATCTGTGGGATAGAAGGTTTCCTTCACCTTCCCTTAAGAAGAACTTAAAATAGCCATGGCATAGACGATGTCAAGCTGACAAGTATCAGTATAAAAAGAAACAAAATTAATTAATCAGTGGATCAGAAGTTGACTCCGGAAGTTGTGAATGCCCCAACACTGGAAGTCTTTAAGAAGATGTTGGATAGCCATTTGTCTGAAATGGTACAGGGTTTCCTGCCTAGGCAAGGGGTTGGACTAGAAGACCTCCAAGGTCCCTTCCAACTCTGCTATTGTACTGTATTGCATAAAAGAGGTAGTTTGATTGTTTTCTTCAAATGCCCAAGAAAAAATGGACAGATTTATGTTATAGAAACTATACAACAAAACCTTAGGTTGCAGATTTTTTAAAAAATAAATAATCAACTTTATTTAACAAGATTATTCTTTCTGGTACATACATATTTCACTAAAAGCTCTGGAAAATGTAAATATATATATTTACATTTAGTCCCTTCGGGGAGAGGGGGCGGTCTATAAATCTAATAAACTAATAAACTGTGTGTGTGTGTGTGTGTGTGTGTGTGTGTGTGCGTGTTGTATTTGTACTGATAAATAAATAAAGGGAGACTAGTATAGATCTATTTTGAGCTAATTAGCTCTCATCAGCTAGCCATACCCTTACTGGGATTTGATCCTGGGCTGTATTATATCTTAGGCAGGAGTCTTAGCCACTAAGCCACAGGCTCGCCTCCTTATCAGTTGTAACACAAATACATACATACATACATACATACATACATACATACATACATACATACATACATACATACATACGTACATATATATATTCCTACTGAACTTGGTTCTAGATTCCAAAAAGTGGACCCTGCATTTTTTGCGAAAAAATTGATGATGGTGATGATGATGATGAGGAGGAGGAGGAGGAGGAGGAGGAGGAGGAGGAGGATGAGGAGGAGGAGGAGGAGGAGGAGGAGGAGGAGGAGGAGGAGGAGGAGGAGGAGGAGGAGGATGGAGGAGGATTGAACTTGCTTCTAGGCCAAAGCTTTGGGTTGGGTTGGGTTGACTGATAACACATCAAGTTGTAGAACAATCATTTCAATGACTCATTCCTCTGATACTGCTGAACAATTATTCTGCTCTTGGATGAACAGGTTTGGGATGGAGAACCAAACAGTTGTCGCCAAATTCATTTTACTGGGATTTCCCAGTATCCTAAAAGTAAGATTTCTGGTGTTTGTTGGCGTCTTGATGATTTATATCTTGACCGTCACTGGGAACGTTGTCATCGTTGCCACTGTGGCTTATGACCCTAGTCTCCATAAGCCAATGTACTTCTTCCTCGGCAACCTCTCGTTCCTAGGAATCATGTATGTGACAGCTACAATCCCCAAACTTTTGGCCAATTTACTCGCCGTCAAGAAATCTATCAGCCTGGCTGGTTGCAAAGCTCAAGCTTTTTCCCACTTCTTCCTAGGAGCCACAGAATTCTTCCTTCTCACCGCCATGGCGTATGACCGTTACATGGCCATTTGCCACCCTCTTCATTATCACGCAATCATGAGTAGCAGAGTTTGCATTCAACTGGCTTGTGGATGCTGGTTTGGTGGCCTGATGACTGTTTTGGTGCAGACCGTTCTAGTGTTCCGACTTCCATTCTGTGGCCCCAATACGATCAATCACTTCTATTGTGACGTTGGACCCTTGCTAAAGCTGGCTTGCACGGACACTCATCCCGTTGAATGGACAGTCTTTGTTGTGGCCACCGTTGTGGTGTTCAGCAACTCCTTGTTGACGGTGGTTTCTTACTTCTTCATCATCTCTGCTGTGATGAGAATCCCATCCATTTCTGGAAGGCAAAAGGCTTTTCCTACCTGTATCTCTCACTTAATTGTGGTTGTTCTGTTGTACGGGGCAATTATTTTTATCTATGTCAGACCAACAGGGCATGCGTCGTTCAATATGAACAAGGTAGTTTCCCTTCTCAATACATTGGTTACACCATTGCTCAACCCTTTTATTTATACCCTCAGGAACAAAGAAGTTAAAGATTCTCTGAAAAGGGGGTTACGCTGGAAGAAAGTATTTGAGAAAAGTCACAAGTAAATTAAAAAAATAAGTGGAGAAATGACTGACTAAAGAACCATGGAATAACATAAATCTAACGTCAGGGTTCCAAATAGCATCCAAAAGTAAATCAGAATCCAAGGCAAAGTTTTGCCCAAAGTTTCAATTTATTAAGAGAACTATGTCAGCACACCTGGGAAACCCCAAATCTAAAAGCTTCCTGGTTTCCCCCACTAAGTTCAACGTTCAAGATCTTGCCCCCACACCCACAAGTCCATCCCATGGTCCAATCTCCCACTGCCATGCAGGCAGTTCCACCCATCCAATTCCGGTCAGGTGCAGAGGTGCAGAGACAAAGGATGACCTTGGCTTTCTAGAAAGAATGTTGTTATGGCTACATATCATCTAACTCTGTACAATCTCTCCCCTCCCATTTTCCCACAATGGAAAATGCACAGTAGAATAATAGAAAGCGTGGCAGGCCAAAGATCCAAAAGAAAAGATGGCTGAAGGCCTGACATCAAATTCATCTCAGCACTTCATACATTGCTTTATATTTGGGTGCACACAAATTTCTCAGTGGGTTTTTTTTTTTTAAAGAAAGTCCAGAAAATGTTCAATTTTTTCCCCCACAGATTTTGGATGCGCCTTTTGAAAAAAAAACATTCAGGTTCTTTTTATGTAAATCGTAAACAAACAACTCTCATTCTAACCCTCAGGACATGTTTTTCAAAAGGCAATTTGCTTTCCCTTTAAGATGCTTTGCTTCTCATCCAAGAAGCGTGTCCAGTTCTGAAGAACCGAGGAAGCTTCTCAGATAGGAAGGGAAATATATTCAAGGAAAAAAAACAAAGAAATTTCCAGCTGCCTTTTGAAAAAAAAGCACCTTTGGAACGACCGTGACTTGGATGGCTGAGAATCTCTACAAGACTTTCTCCCCCTTCCAAAGCCAGTAAAATTAAGACATGATGTTATATGGTATTGTTTGGAAGCAATGGTTAACCGCTGGGAATGCAGGCTGTTCAAAACATGGACAGAATTAATTTAAAGAAATAAAAAAAATCAGAAGCATCAGAACGTGTCCTGAATATTATTTTCAGTTGGGTGATGCTGAGATTGATGGTGATGATAATAAAAGAATGACTCAGATTGTGTTATATTACCCCTTATTCGTGCTTTCTTTAAAAGTTTAATGTGATGCACAAAGCAGAGAAATTTTCTTTAAAAAGGGAATTTATTCTTATCTATTGAAGGGTACTTGCAGACTTTTGGAAGAAATGAGCACACAGTTTTTAACGTTGGCAAGAAACAGCGTCATTTCATTCCAGCACTGTCAAGATGCTTTTCAGGTATAACCTTGTGTTAAATCACTTTTTCATTTCTACCTTTGAACTGCCTGCACATCTGTCTGCTTTTCCTGCGTTGGATGTGAGTAAAGCACATCTTTCTCCTTCTATCCTGGCCACTTTTTGCAGAGCTACGATTAAGAGCGTTTTAACAAACTGCATCACTGTTTGTTTGTTTGTTTTTAACAAACTTCATTACGGTTTGGTTTCTCAGATAGTGCCTCAGATAGAAAGTCCATACAGAGAGTGGTGAAGATAGCTGAAAAGATTATAGGAAGCTCTAATGTTTATAAGTGCTGTGTGCTTATAAGTGCTGTGTGTATTCAGCAGGTTTTTACCATTTCTGGAGAGCCAGTAGTGGAAATTTTGAGTAGTTCTGAGCTCTGTTTTTGCTGGCATCAGAGGAAACTAAAAACTAAAAACAAAAGGAGAAATGTTTCCCCTTTTGCATTTGAGCACGCAAGAAGGGACAGGAAAGGAGAAAGGGAGAAAGGAAAGATAGAGAAAATATGGGAAGAGAGCAAGGAAGGAAAAATGAGAAAAGAGGAGAAGGAGGAAGAAAGGAGAATGAAGAAGGAAAGAAAAAGAAGAAAAGGAAGGAAGGAAGGAAGGAAGGAAGGAAGGAAGGAAGGAAGGAAGGAAGGAAGGAGATAATAATGAGAGTAAGGGTGGATTTTAGGAAAGTTCTGGCTTAGCACCTGGCCACCATAGGTGTCCCTAACATGAGTGATGTCAACCTGCCCATCGCATCCCCTGAGATCAAACATAACTGTGATGCAGCCCTCAATGAAATTGAGTTTGACACCCCTGGCGTAGAAAGAGTTCTCTCCAAAAAAAAAGACCTTCTAATTCATCGGCCCTCTTAATGACCAATCCCTATTTCTCAACTTGGTTTAGATAATTTCAGAGGAGCCATTTCCACTAGTTCAAAGCTGTTCTCTGAAGACATCCATACACAAACTACTCTTTGGCCTAATGGAAACTATTACATTAGTTACGATATCCCTGAGGAGCGATTAAGGAAATAACATTTCTGACTATTCTGTCTTAAAGAAGAGAGCTATATGTAGAATCTTTCTGTGGTAACATTGTCTTCCCAACATGTTTGATGAGGGCCGGGAGGGTAAGAAAGGAGAATCTATATATTTTTTTCTTAGTTGAACATGTTGTGGTTGACAATTTTGTATACATCCTGTTGAAATGTTAATCTAAGCAAGTTTCTGCATCCTAAGTGCAGGTTCTTCTTATCAGCATTAAGTATATCAACCAAATACATACAACTTTTCCATATGGAAAATGGCAAGGATGCAACTAATTTAAAACCTCAGGTTCAAGACAAGTGAATAAGCATCAGAATTGAGCTGGAAGGAGCTTGGAGGTCTTCTAGATTAAATAGATGCAACATTGAAATTGCTTGGGATTTAAGCTGTGGAATTTAGAGATTTTTTTTAAAAAAAGACATTGCATTATTTTGCTAAATCCTACTATGGAGAGCCCTCTACTAAGAGCAAGCCACAAAGGAACAGGAGGTTCATAGGCTTCCAGATTCTAGCAGTTGTCGATGTGATGGTCGAAAAGATGGAGAGATACACAGAGAGAAGGAGAATCCCACCTGCTCCGTCATTTTAGGATTCTACGATTCAGAATTGGCTGGATGAATTTTACAGATGTAGAATTATAGATAAAGAAATCCATAACTGTCCTTTTTAAAGAATTCCCTGTATGGAGATTCTCAGTCATCCAGATCATTTTTGTCCCTGCAAGTAATAGTGTGTGCGTCACCCACACTTATGGCAAAAAGGAAGTTTGGACTCCTATGGGGTGTTGCAGTGAAGGGGCTTGTGTTGTGAAAGGGTGTTGGGGAATTCCTATTGTGGCTTAATGGCTTTGTCCTGTGTAGGATCTTGAGTAAGGGGCTAATCCTACCATTCTGCCCTTTGCTGCAGGGAGTTTCAAAACATCCTGTCCTGAATAGATTATCAAATCTGCATTTCTAAAAGCTGCCTCCTCAGTTTCTGCTTGGAGGCAAGGAGACTGGGGCTGCTTCCTGCCTCAAAAAAACCCATGTTTCTCCATTTCTCTTCTAGGGAAATATAATATTCTGCCTTTTTAAATATATTCCTCAAAATATTTCATTCTTTTAGGAGGAAGGGATTCCCACATCCCAAAGGTGCTTTCTTCCTAAAGGTGTCTAGATGTTCCTGTTTTGCTTTAAAATGTTTTGCTTCTCCTTTAAGAAGCTTCTCCAGAACTGAAGAATTGAGAGAAAATGGTTCCTCTTTGGACGCTTAAAAATAGGACACTATCTGCAACTTGCTAAAGATTTAGGCATATCATATTTTATGAATGCTTTGACTTTGGGGCTCTTTCAGTCAATGGGGTTTTATCAGGAATCTCATGAGATCATGGGAGTTGGGAGTGACAGCATGATCTTAGAGAATGAAACAACTACTTTGAGTCAAGGGAAGGAAGCACAAGATTCAGAGTCTCAAAGATGCAACAAATCACAGTTTGAATTTCTTCTTAATCTTCACACTGCACAGTCCTGTCAACTCTTCTTCTCTAATGTTCAAATCACTTTCTCCTCTCTCTTATTTCAGGAAAGAAGAAGAGGACCACTGTAACATCTGAAATATCAATCCAAACACTGAAATATGATGTGGTGCACCTGAATTTTGACATTACCATAGTAATATTCCATATACATGTTGGCATAATATACTGCAAATGATAAAATGCAATTCCTTTTTCATTAAACAATAAGAGTCAGTTTTCCAGACAGACAAATGTACGTAAATACATAGAATATTTCAGAAGTTTTCAATGCACTATGCTTCCTGCCTCCCTCCACCCTTCCTTCCTGCTTTTTCTTCATTTGTTTCTGTTCATGAACTTTATTTGTAAATGTAATGTATGCATTAGCCATAACCTTTTGAAATGATAGATGCCACCTGAGCTACTGCTGAGAAATCTTTGGCCATTTTGAAACGATGGAGCCTAGGAATGTATCCAGAGTAACTGAGTTCATCCTATTAGGAATTCCTTTTCTGTATGATTTTCACCGATTCTTCTTTGTGGTGGGTCTCTTCATGTATCTGGTAACCATCCTTGGGAATGGCTTCATCCTCATCATCGTCACAATTGAGCCAAGACTTCAGACCCCGATGTACATCTTCCTCAGCAACCTTGCTTTCCTGGAGATCTGCTATACCTCCACTGTGGTACCCAAATTACTACAGACGTTTATACAAACCAGGACCACCATCTGCTTCCACTGTTGCCTTATTCAAGGGCTTTTTCACTTCTGTTTCGGTAGTACGGAACTTTTCATCCTCACCGCTATGGCCTTTGACCGCTATCTGGCCATCTGCAAGCCCCTTCAGTATCCCATCATGATGTCCAGGCATGTGTGCCTTCAAATGTCTTTGGCCACCTGGTATGCTGCCTTTGTGATTATCTTTTTTCATTATTTTATGGTTTGGGGATTGCCGTTCTGTGGGTCCAATGTCATTGACAGTTTCTTCTGCGATATCGGTCCTCTGTTGAGTCTTGTCTGTGCAGACACCCATTTCATTGAGTCTCTCAGACTGTTGACTGCCTTTGTTGTTGTGATTATAACCTTGCTTCTCATCACACTGTCCTACATTTTCATCATTGCCACCGTCCTACGCGTTCCCTCTGCTGTAGGACGGAAGAAGGCCTTCTCCACCTGCTCATCTCACCTGTTGGTGGTGTCCTTATTGTATGCAGCTCTTGTCTTCATGTACGTGAGGTCCGATGTCCAGTCCTCATACCGCTTCACCAGGACTGTGGCGGTCTTGAACACCACTCTTACCCCAATGCTGAATCCTTTCATATACACCATTCGGAATGCCGAAGTCAAAAAAGCCGTCCAGAATATAATCCATAAAAGGAAAGGGACCTTAAATTGAGATAATGATTGGAACAATAGTTCCAGGACTCTCAAATGTAGTAGAATTAAGATGAAATTTAGAGATTTGTGGCATCGGTGACATTTTGAGTGACACAATCAGATTTCAACTGCCAATAATTTCAGACTTAAGACACATGTCTAGTTTAATGAAAAGAAGGACTAGGGGGACACATGATAGCAGTGTTCCAATATCTCAGGGGCTGCCACAAAGAAGAGCGAGTCAAACTCTTCTCCAAGGCAGGTCAAGGAGCAATGGGTGGAAATTAACCAAGGAGAGAAGCAACTTAGAACTAAGGAGAAATTACTGTCACAATCAGTGAAGCGTGTGCTCAGCAAACCAGTTGTTAAAGTAGTAGGATCCCACCCCTGATTCTACGTCTGTAAAATAAGCCAGCCATCTGCAAATAATAGAATCCTAAAATGATGGAGCAGGTGGGATTCTCCTTCCCTCAGTGTATCTCTCCATCTTTTCATCCATCATAACAACAACTGCTGGAATCGGGGAGCCTATAAGACTCCTGTTCTTTTGTGGCTAGATCTTAGTAGAGGGGTCTCCATAGTAGGATTTAGCAAAAGAATGCAATGTCCTTTCAAATACATAATCTTTCTCAGTTCTACATCTTAAATCCCAAGCAATTTCAATGTTACATCTACATAATCGAGAAGACCTCTAAGGTCCCTTCCAGCTCTTTTCTCATACTGATGCTTATTTATTTTATTTTATTCCTTGTATTTGGTTTGTCAAACTTGTAAAAAGATAACAGGTATGAGTATAAACATAAATATGAGCACAGTAAATGGGTACAAATAAATGGAGACAGTAGGACAGGGACGGTAGACACACTGGTGCGCTTATGCACGCCCCTTACAAACCTCTTAGGAATGGGCTGAAGTCAACAGTAGTCAGTCTTGGGTTAAAATTATGAGGGTTTGGGGATGTAACAACAGGTCAGGTAGGGCATTCCAGGCATTGACCACTCTGTTGCTGAAGTCGTATTTTCTGCAATCGAGTTTGGAGAAGTTTACCTTGAGTTTGTATCTATTGTTTGCCTGTGTATTATTGTAGTTGAAGCTAAAGTAGTCATTGTCAGGTAGGACATTGTAGAGGATAATTTTGTGTCTTACACTTAGGTCAGACCATAGGCAATATAGTTCCATGTTGTCCAAGTCCAAAATTTAAAGTCTGGTGACATAGGTTTATTCACATTATTATTATTATTATTTACTTTATTCATTAAACATGAAACTCAGCCAACTGAACATTTAAAAACGCATTACAAATACCATTGATTGGTGCTAATGGTTGATACAGTTTGCTGCCAGTGTCCTAGGTATCAATCAATTACCTTCTTAAAATACGTATAAGATGTTTCGAGTAACACAGCTTTTTGCACTTCCGCTGGTGTTATTGAAGGAAGCTGCAATTTGTGGATGTATCTTGTAAAATTCTTGGACATGGTGCCAAGTGCCCTGATGACAATGGGTATCACTGTTACATGCTTCATCCATAACCGTGTAATTTCGATGGCCAAGTCGCAATATTTCATTATTTTTTTCTAGTTCTTTTTCTTCGACTCTGGCATCTTCAGGAACAGCGATATCCATAAATTGTACACTTTGGCCTTCTACAACCATGATCTCTGGCGTGTTGTGCTCCAAATGACGATCCGTTTGTATTTGAAAGTCCCACAAGATCTTCACCTTCTCATTTTGGATAACTTTTTCCACTTTATGTTCCCATGACTTTCTGGATACGGGTAAATGATATATTTTTTACATAATGACCAGTGGATTAATTTCGCAACTCGGTCATGTCTAGCTTTGTAATCATGGCGATTTTGCTGCATTCACATATTAAATGTGAAACAGTTTCGACTTTGTTATTGCAAAGTCGGCAGTTTGGGTTGTCAGTGGACTTTTGTATCTTCGCTTTCATGGCATTAGTTTGTAGTGCTTGTTCTTGAGCAGCCAGTATTAAACCTTCCGTTTCTTACTTGATAGTTCCCATCTTAAGCCATGTCCATGTCAAGTTGTCATCACATTTTCCTTCAATGTTTTTTAAGTGCTGTCCATGCAAAGCTTTGGTTTTCCATCTATTTAATCTGTCATCCAGCTGTTTTTCCTTATATCCTGCCTTTGTTTCTGTTGTTTTTATGCTGTTCCATTAAAGACATTTAAAGACCTTTGTTTTGCATAAGCTTGAGACAAGTATGAGAAAGTCAAATCTGCCACTCGGAAGCCAGAGTCTGATTTTTTTTAGAAACAATATATCTTTTGTTCTCTCTTCTTTGTTCTCACTGACTTTGTAATTGAAGCATTTGCAACTTGCTTACAGAAACTGATAAAGAGCCAAGGGCACAAATTGTTCTTGCAG
The DNA here is from genome assembly GCA_029891615.1 of Natrix natrix natrix. Classification (NCBI taxonomy): domain Eukaryota; kingdom Metazoa; phylum Chordata; class Lepidosauria; order Squamata; family Natricidae; genus Natrix; species Natrix natrix. The sequence goes on along the minus strand of JAKRSK010010273.1, from coordinate 20,888 downwards.
GTGCTTTTGTGAAATATTTTGGCAAGGGAATGAAAAGAAAAGAAAAAGACAGAACCCTTCTTTTTTGAAGAGTATAAAAGAAGTTGTGCTTAAGTCCATTTAAAATAAATATATTTATATACACAAAAGAAGCTTAAAAGGCTAGAGTGGCAGTGGATTTTAGATTTCTTTTTTTTTTCCTCTCTTTTTTTCCTGGAAACATGGATCAATATGCAGATGAGGAATCCTTAAGTTCTCAAAATATCTTGGTTGGAATTCAAAATATATTGGAAGGATTTGGGAGATTTGAGAAGAAGTTGATAGTCTATTGTTTCTCATAGCAAAAGATGAGGGGGTTGGAGCCCCAAAAATTAAAGAAGAGAATGAAGATATAGAAGATAAAGATAAGACAACAGATGAACCTATTAATGGAGCAGACATGGGTGAAAGTGGAAAGAAGGGAATATGGAAAAGTGAATTTGACAATCTGGAGCTCTATCCCTGTTTTCAAGATACAGGAGAAAGAAAAGGGCTGATAATGATGGAGTTAAGAAGAGAAACCTTTTCAGAAACATGTCTGATAACCAAAGCTAAGCTAATTTCAATACCAGTTCAAGGGCAACGAGATTATCTGAGAGATCTTTTAAGCAAAAAAGTGCGGAGAGAAATTTACAGAAACTTTATAAAGGTGTTAAAAAGAGAATTGACACAACAACTGGCAAAAGAGATAAGACTGTTTTGTTACTGGAAAGATACAGGTTGATAATGAAAGTTGATGTTTAAAAAATTAGTTAATTTTTGGTGATTAGTAAGTAGGAATTTTAGTATTTTGTAGATTGTTCTAGATTGTTATTCAATGTTTATTCGTTAACAAGTAATTAACTACGATAATAATAATGAAATGATAATCTTAACTAGTAAAAGCAATTTGGATATAAATTGCAAATTGGGACCTGGGAAAAATACATAAATTTTATTACACAAATTTTTGTTTAGATCTTGTTATAAATGTAATTTCTCTTGGGTCTGATGAGAGGAGATGTGATATAAATAGTAAATAATTTTTAACTAACTACAACAATACCAAGGAAATGTTAATGAATAATGTTTAATGATATATACATGTGTTGGTATTGGTAAAAGCAAATTGTATACAAGCTCTAAATAGTGAGATGGGCGGGGGGAGGATGCTTATATATTTTATTAATTGATTTTTTTTCCAGAATGTGTCATAAAGGTGTAATGCTATTGGAGGTTTATTGAAATTGCTAATGAATGCCAGTAGGTGGTTGTATCTTTAAACACAAATGATTTCAGATAAAAACACATTTAAATAATTATAGTTAAATGAGAATGGGGGTACATTGATAGGAAAATACATAAAGATTTTTGATTTAAAATGTACAATTCAATATGAATGAAGTACAAGCAATGATTGTGGAAGAAACACATGGAAATTTATTTGTAACCGATCGACACGCTTTCTACAAGATGTAATGAAGGATGATTCTTTTTTGTGTGTGTTTTTGTTTAATTAAAACAATAAAAAAATTCCCCCCAAAATGTCACCGATGCCACAATCCTCTAAATTTCATCTTATTTCTACTACATTTGTGAGTCCTGAAACTACTGATCCAACCATTATATGAATTTAAGGTTCCTTTCCTTTTATGGATTACATCCTGGACGGCTTTTTTGACTTCGGCATTCCATATTGTGTAACATAGTTAGTCCTCAACTTACAACCATCTGTTTAGTGACTGTTTGAAGTGACAACATCACTGAAAAAGGTGACGGATGGATGTTTTGCACACTTAGGACCACTGCAGCTCCCCATTGTCACATGATAAAAATAGAAGAACGGAGTGGATTGGAATGAAATGGAATGGAACAGAATGGAATAGATTGGGATAGAATGGGATAGGGAAAAGGGAATAACAAAGAAGGAAGGGAAATTGTAGGTCTCCTAGTCAAACCCCCTTCTTAGGCAGGAAACCCTACACCTCTTCAGACAAATGGTTGTCCAATCTCTTCTTAAAAAATTTCCACTGTTGGAGCATTTACAACTTCTGGAGGCAAGTTGTGATTAATTGTTCTAACGGTCAGGAAATTTCTCCTTAGTTCTAAATTGCTTCTCACCTTGATTAGTTTTCACCCATTGCAGCTTGTCCGATCTTCAGGTGCCTTGGAGGAAAGCTTGACTCCCTCTTCTTTGTGGCAGCTCCCAAGATACTGGAATACTGTTATCATGTCACCCCTAAATCTTTCTTTTCATCAAACTAGACATGTGATTTTTAAGTCTAAAATTATTGCCAGTTGAATTCTGATTGCGTCACTCAAAATGTCACTGATCCCACAAATCTGTAAATTTCATCTTATTTCTACTACATTTGGGAATCCTGAAAGTATTGTTCCAATCATTAGGACTGGCCCATGTTTCTCCTCAACCTCTTCATTATCCAACTCTGCTGCCAGCAGGAGGCAAAAGCCCCTGAGATATTGGAATACTGTTACCATGTCACCACCTAGTCCTTTTTTTCATCACACTAGACATTTTTAAATCTGAAATTATTGACAGTTGAATTCTGATTGTGTCACTCAAAATGTCACCGATGCCACAGTCCTCTAAATTTCATCTTATTTCTACTACATTTGGGAATCCTGAAAGTATTGTTCCAATCATTATCTGAATTTAAGGTTCCCTTCCTTTTATGGATTACGTTCTGGACGGCTTTTTTGACTTCGGCGTTCCGAATGGTGTATATGAAAGGATTCAGCATTGGGGTAAGAGTGGTGTTCAAGACGGCCACAGTCCTTGTGAAGTGGTTTGAGGAGTGCACATCGGGCCTCACGTACATGAAGGCAAGAGCACCATATAAAATAGACACCAACAACAGGTGAGATGAGCAGGTGGAGAAGGCCTTCTTCCGTCCTACAGCAGAGGGAACTCGCAGGATGGTGGCAATGATGAAAATGTAGGACAGAATGATGAGAAGCAAAGTCATAATCACACTGACAAAGGCACCCAACATTCCGAGAAACTCAATGAGATGAGTGTCAGTGCAGGCAAGGCTCAACATAGGACCGAAATCGCAGAAGAAATGGTCAACAATATTGGACTTGCAGAACGGCAGTTTCCAAACCATAAAACAATTAGGAAAGATAATCATAAAGGCAGCATACCAGGTGGCTAGAGACATTTGAAGGCACAAGTGCTTGGACATTATGATGGGATACTGAAGGGGCTTGCAGATGGCCAGATAGCGGTCGAAGGCCATAGCGGTGAGGATGAAAAGTTCCGTACTACCAAAACAGAAGTGAAAAAGCCCTTGAATAAGGCAACAGTGGAAGCAGATGGTGGTCTTGGTTTGTATAAACGTCTGTAGTAATTTGGGTACCACAGTGGAGGTATAGCAGATCTCCAGGAAAGCAAGGTTGCTGAGGAAGAGGTACATTGGGGTCTGAAGTCTTGGCTCAATTGTGACGATGATGAGGATGAAGCCATTCCCAAGGATGGTTACAAAGTAAATGAAGAGACCCACCACAAAGAAGAATTGGTGAAAATCATATAGAAAAGGAATTCCTAATAGGATGAATTCAGTTACTCTGGACATATTCCTAGGCTCCATCCTTTCAAAATGGTCAATGATTTCTCAGCATTAGCTCAGATAACATCTAGCATTTCAAACATTATTGCTAACACGTACATTACATTTTCAAATAAAGTTAAGAAACAGATGGAGGAAAAAATCTCAATGCAAGAAAGAAGATTGTAGGAAGGAAGCACAGTGCATTTAAAACTTCTGAAATGTTCTATTTATCTACATTTGTCTGTCTGGAAAACTATTGACTATTATCGTTGTAACACCTACACATTTAATGAAAAAAAGGAAATGCATTTGATCATTTGAAATATATTATGCCCATAAGTATATAAAAAGTCACTACGGTGATGTCAAAATTCACATAATGCCCCACATTATATTTCAGTGTTTGGAATGATATTTCAGACATTACACTGGCCATCTTCTGTTTTCCTGAAATAAAAGAAGAACACATTTAAGCAGAAAAAATAACTTTCTAAATAAAGGTGATTTTTCAAAAGGCAACTGTACTTTCCTTGTTTTTCCTTGAAGACGTTTTGCTTCTCATCCAAGAAGCTTCATCAGTTCTGACTAGATGACATGGGGAGGTTGATACTATTAGTTCTTCCACTCAGAATTAATCCTTCCATCACCCCCACCATCCAGTCATAAGTGATGAAGCTTCTTGGATGGGAAGCAAAACATCTTCAACGAAAAACAAAGAAAACCGAGTTACCTTTTGCAAAAGTACCCTGTTTCCCTGAAAATAAGACCTCCCCAAATAATAAGCCCAACCGGGCTTTTGAGCACATGTGCTAAAATAAGCCCTCCACCGAAAATAAGACCTCCCTGAAAATATTGCAACAGAACAGCAGCCATGAGGTGACCACGCTCGCCTCCTCCTGCACCTCAAATATAATAAGACCTGCCCGAAAATAAGGTGAACTGCTTATTTCAGGGGGTCAAAAGAAAATAAGAACCTGTCTTATTTTCGGGGAAACACGGTACTTTTGAGACAACCATGATTTGGATAACTGAGGATTTCCAAGATAAGTGAATAAAGATGGTAAATTTAGGATGCATTGCAAAACATTTTGACATACAGGATTCATTTCTGAAATGTCACCTGGGAATAGTCTTTACATGCTCAGATTATGATGGCTAAGAAAAAAAAAGAATGACAAAAAAGGTATAGCCATGAAAATAGTAATATATTAATTTTATCTAAATAATCAGACACACTTTTACCAACACCAGTCTTATTCTTTGAACCTGGGAAGTGCTACTATAAACCTTTGCAACCATCTCAGTGCTTTGTGAGGGCCACTCAGATCAAAGAAATACAAATAAAATTGTCAGATCTCCATGTTCTCCATTTTGATGCATTTTTGAAGAAAGCCTCCTATATTACCACCTCTTACAATACTAGACGACACAGTATCAACAGTAGAGACCTTCAGGTTTCTAGGTTCTTTCGTATCTCAAGGCTTAAAATGGTCATCTAACATCAAAAATCTCATCAAAAAAGCACAACAAAGAATGTTCTTTATGTATCAACTCAGAAAGCTCAAACTGCCCAAAGAGCTCCTGATTCAGTTCTACAGAGGAATTGTTGAGTCTGTCATCTCCACCTCTATAACAGTCTGGTTTGGGCTCTGCAACCCAACAAGACAGACACAGACTTCAGAGGATAATCAGAACTGCAGAAAAAACAATGGCTACCAACCTGCCTTCCATTGAGGACCTGTATACTGCACGAGTCAAGAGCAGGGCTGTGAAAATATCTACAGACCGCTCACATCCTGGATATAAATTGTTTCAACTTCTACCCTCAAAACGATGCTATAGGGCACTGCACACCAGAACAACTAGACACAAGAACTATCACTTAGAGTTGTATCTTATGATTCTTGATTAATGGACTTTTTTCCTTTTATGGACACAGAGAGCTTATGCTCCAAAGACAAATTCCTTGTGTCTCCAATCACACTTAATAAAATTCTTTATTGGCCAAGTATGATTAGACACAGAAGGAATTTGTCTTTGGTTACTACTAGTCATAGGTTACTAAATAAGCAATCAAATTATACTAGGAAACAAATAAAGCAATGTAAACCATAATGATACAAGCAACAAGGTTATACTCATAAGTGGGAAGAGGGACTTACTTGGAAGGATGAGAAGAATAAAAGTAATACAGTCTTTTAGTAAATAGTTTGATAGTGTTGTGGGAATTAGTTGTTTAGCAGAGTGATGGCATGTGGGGGGGAAACTGTCCTTGTGTCTATTTGATCTGGTGTGCAATGTTCTATAATGTCATTTTGAGGGTTAGAAGTTGAAACAATTGATGTCCAGGATATGAGGAGTCTGTTGATATTTCCACAGCCCTCTTTTTGACCCATGCAATTTTTAAGGACTCTCCTTCATCTAGAAGACCTCCAAGGCTCCTTCCGGCTCCATTCCGATTCTGATCCATCGGTCTGGAGCCTGAGATTTTAAATTAGGTACAGCTTTGCCAATTTCCATACAGCAAAGTTGAATGTGTTCAGCTGATATACTTAATCTCAATAAGAAGAAATTGCATTCATGATGTAGAAATGTGTTAAGATTGACATTTCAACAGGAAGTATATGCAATTGTCAACTACAACACGTTCAAGAAGAAAAAAATATTGACTCTCCATTCTTACCCTCCTGGCCATCACCAAACGTGTTGTGAAGATCATTTTACCATAGAAAGATTCTACATATAAATCTCTTCCTTAAGACAGAATAGTCAGAAAAATTTAATTCCTTAATCGCCCCCCAGGGATATCGTAACTGATGTAATAGTTTCCATTAGGCCAATGAGTAGTTTGTGTATGGATGTCTTCAGAGAACAGCTTTGAAATCATGGAAATGGCTCCTCTGAAATTATCTAGGCGAAGCTGGGAAAAAGGGATTGATCATTAGGAAGGCAGGTTAATTAGAACATCTTTCTTTTGGAGATAACTCTGTCTAGGCCAGAGGTGTCAAACTCAATTACGTTCAGGGCCTTATCAGGGTGGTGTTTGACTTGGGGGCCAGGGTAGGCGTGGCCAAGGTGGGTGTGGCAGTTTTGACATCACTCATGTCAGGGGCACCTGTGGTGGCCAAGTGCTAAGGCAGGACTTCCCTAAAATCCTCCCTCTCATTATCTCCTTCCTTCCTTTTTTCTTTTTCTTCTTTTTCTTTCCCTCTTCATTCTCCTTTCTTCTTCCTTCCCCTCCTTCCTTATTTTTCCTTCCTTGCTCTCCTTCCATATTTTTTTGGTCTTTCCTCTTTCCCTTTCTCCTTTCCTCTTGCATGTTCAAATGCAAAAGGGGTAAACATTTCTCCTTTTGTTTTTGTTTGGTTTTGATAGCCCTCTGCCACCAAAAACAGAACTCAAAGGCCACAAGTGCCCCCCCACACCCTACATTTGGCCATGACGGCCACCTGCAGCCCTCTGCAAGCCAAAATGGAGCATAGCGGCCCCCACATGCCCCCCTAAGCTCCATTTTTGCTAGGCAGAGGCATCGTGGCCCAGTCCTTTGCTGTTTCTAGGCCGGCCCCATGGGCCAACTCAAAGCACTCCAGAGGATGGATCTGGCCTGCGGGCCTTGAGTTTGACACCCCTGGTCTAAGCCACCAAATCATTCAGTTTAGATTTATTAAGGTTTTCAAGAAGGCTCGGAAATATTCTTATGTATTGAGATGAAGCTGGGAACTGTCTGTTGGCTTTTGGGAATTCAGGTGGTCCTTGACCTATAACCAGAATTAAGTCCAAAGTTTCCCTCACTAAGCAAGACAGTTGAGTTTTGCCCCGTTTGACAACTTTAGTTAAGTGAATCACTTCGTTGATTAAAGTTAATAACACGGTTATTACCGTATTTTTCAGAGTATAAGATGCACCTTTTTCCCTCAAAAAAGAGGGTGAAAATCTGGGTTTGTCTTATATACTGAATACAGCATTTTTGGTCTACCGAAACCCCGCCTCCCTTCACCAAAATGGCTGGGCAGAGGATTTGGGAGGCTTGGAAAGTGCTCCTGAGGGCTGGGGAGGGCATAGAATGGGCCATTTTTGCTCATTTTTGCCCTCCCCCCATCCCCCAGGAGCACTCTAAGAGCCTCCCAAAGCTCTGCATGCCCCCCCTTTTTTGCAAAAAAAAAGAGGCGTGCAGAGAGTTTGAGGCCTCCAGAGTGCAAAAACTTTTTTTAAAAAATTAGCTCTTCAAAATCATGGTGCGTCTTATACTCCGGTGTGTCTTATAGTCTAAAAAGTACGGTAAGTGGATCTGGTTCCCTCATGGACTTTGTTTGTCAGAGGGCTGTAAAATCCGATCACATGACTGTGGGACACTACAATTATCCTAAATACATACCAGTTACCAAGCATCTGAATTTTATTTACATATTCAATTTAATCATTCAACATGAGCCGTGTTGGCCTAGTGGTTAGAACGCAGTATTGCAGGTTGACTCTGCTCACTGCCAGGAGTTCGATCCTGACCGATTCAAGGTTGACTTGGCCTTCCCAGATCAGCAAAACGAGGAGCCAGATTGTTAGCGATAATGTGCTGGCTTTGTAAACCACTTAGAGAGTGCTGTAAGGCACTTTGAAGCAGTATATACAGTGGTAGGTTTCAAAATATTTTTACTACTGGCTTCGTGGGCGTGGCTTATTTTGTGGTTGTGGCATATTTTGTGGCCGTGGCTTGGTGGTCATGTGACCAGGTGGGCTTGGCCAACTTGTAAAATGTGGTGAAACTCACTTAACAACGCTCTTGCTTAGCAACCAAAATTCTGGGCTCAATTGTGGTCATAGGTTCTCTTTCTTTCCTTCCTTTCCTTCCTTCCTTGGAAGGCAAGTGGGCATAGGGGACCACAGGAAAGGCCATGTGGAAGGCAGCCAAGTTTGGCAGGGCTTTGTGGAAGGGAGTAGGTTGCTAGCTCCCTTCCGTACGGTCGGCTAGCCTGAATGAACATCCTGTGTGGTTCTATGGAGGGCTATTTTGATGATGGCATCATTAAAGGATGTCTGTCTGTCTGTCTGTCTATCATCTATCATCTATCATCTATCATCTATCAACTATCAACTATCATCTATCATCTATCATCTATCATCTATCTATCTATCTATCTATCTATCTATCTATCTATCATCTATCTATCTATCTATCTATCTATCTATCTATCTATCTATCTATCTATCTATCTATCTATCTACCTAACTACCTAACCACCTACCTATCTACCTATCTACCTATCTATCATCTATTATTTATCAATCTATCTATCTATTTATCATCTATCTATCATCTATCTATCTTCAATCTATTATCTATCAATCATCTATCTTCTACCTATCTACCTATCTACCTATCTACCTATCTACCTATCTACCTATCATCTATCTATCTATCTATCTATCTATCTATCTATCTATCTATCTATCATCAATCTATCTATCTATCATCTATCATCTATCATCTATCTATCTATCTATCTATCTATCTATCTATCTATCTATCATCAATCTATCTATCTATCATCTATCATTTATCTATCTATCTATCTATCTATCTATCTATCTATCTATCTATCTATCTATCTATCTATCTATCTATCATCAATCTATCTATCTATCATCTATCATCTATCTATCATCTATCTATCTATCTATCTATCTATCTATCTATCTATCTATCTATCATCAATCTATCTATCATCTATCATCTATCTATCTATCTATCTATCTATCTATCTATCTATCTATCTATCTATCTATCATCTATCTATCTATCTATCTATCTATCTATCTATCTATCTATCTATCATCTATCATCAATATATCTATCTATCATCTATCATTTATCTATCTATCTATCTATCTATCTATCTATCTATCTATCTATCTATCTATCTATCTATCTATCTATCTATCTACTATCATCTGTTTTTGGGAAAAATGGCCCCAAAAGGTCAAAAAAGCCTCAAAAACAGCCCCCCCCCAAAAAAAAGCCTCGAAAATGGGTAGAAAAAAGACTTGGAAAGAGCCAACAAACCCCCCCCCCCCCAGAAAGGGCTGAAAATGCGGAATGCAGAGGCCAAAAAACTTTTTGTTAGTGTTGTTTTCCTGCTCTAAATTTAAGTGCATCTTATAGTCAGGTGCGTTTTATACTCCAAAAAATGACAGTAAATCACATCATATATACTATCCTTGTTAGTCATCCTGGCTTAGATGCCCATTCATTCTTGATCCTAACTATTAATAAAAAGGATTAATCTCACTCCTTTATAATACAACTGTGTATATGAAGTTCTTTGTAAAGTTATATTTTCTTAAAGGAAAGTTTTACATAACTTGCAGTACCCCTGAGGACCTGTTACGAGATCATGTCAAGGGAGGGAAACCCTTCCATCTATTCACACTTACTACACAGAGTTATATGTAAGGCTTTTCTTTGTTAATATGGTCTCCAGGACATGCTCAATGGTGACTAAGAAGGTAAGAACGGAGATTATCTATTTGATCTGGTTAAACCCTGTGCCCTTATCAACAGCTGTAAAACTGATGTTTGTGAGAAAAAAAATCAACTTTTTTTCTGAGCTGAAATGAGAAAATCTTTAACATGTGGAAGCTGTGATGGTAGATAGATAAATAGTTAGCCAGCAAGAGAGTGTGTGTGACAGAGAGAGATGATAGATAATACAAGATAGATAGATAGATAGATAGATAGATGGATGGATGGATGGATGGATGGATGGATGGATGGATGGATGGATGGATTGGTGGGTGGGTGGATGCATGGATGGATGCTTGAATAATGGATGGGTGGGTGGGTGGATTGGATTGGATGGATGGATGGAGGGACCAACAGAGAGATGGAGAGACAGACAGATAGTTAGACAGACAGATGGACAGATGGATTGATAGAGAGACGGGGTAGGAGATGTAGACAGACAGACAGACAGACAGATGTGAGCTGTGCCATGATGTATAGATGATCTGAAATGTAGGTGACGCTATTGGAATGATAGCCATAAATCATACCAAGTTTTGAAACCCTGGTTTTATACGGCCTTGAAAATCATGCCAGGATTCCAACTCTTGTCATGGAGGTGTGGAGATAAAGTCATGCCTGACCAGGGTCCAAACTGACTCTGCTTTACTTCAAACTAATTAAGCACCACGAAATGAAATTCCTGTGAATGCAGTGTTGAATTTTTTCCCTGTTGTATTAATCTGTTTCAATTGGGCAGGTGGGAAGGTTTCTAGGAACCCATTCAAGATTTTGTCTTGACCAATGATGATCCAGCAGCCTTGAATTTTGCATCCTTCGCTTCTATCTCCCAAGGTTAATTCTTCCTACAAGATAAGGGGCATGGGACCTAAGAAGCACCAAATAGCCACCTTCTCCCATAATTGTCTATGAAAGCTCTTTCTGCTCCTGCAGTAGAGGAAAAGTTACTTCCTGGTCAAGGGATGACTTCACAATATCTCTTCTTGTGAAGGTAATTAAAATGAACCCAAACCTGATTATTACGAAGAATTTGTAAACGGAGATGGACATTTTAAAAGGCAGGAAAAATGTTTTGCATGTCTCTTTTGAGGTTCAGTAGGCATCTGAGCCCTTGGAAGATAATAGAAAGGACCCATTTGAGATTTAGTCTGGACTATTGATGATCCAGCAGCCTTGAATTTTGCATCCTTTGCTTCTAAGAAGAGCAACTTATCTCCTAAGTGTAATTCTTCCTACGAGGTGAGAGGTATAATGAACCTGAGAAGCAAAAGGTAGCCACCTTCACTCATAATTATCTAGGAAAACTCTTTCTGTTCATGTAGTATTTTTCTTTATGTCGTTTTCTTTATGTAGAATATGTCTATTCTATTCTATTCTATTCTATTCTATTCTACTCTACTCTACTCTACTCTACTCTACTCTGCATAATACTACTCTACCCTACTCTACTCTACTCTCCCCTACTCTACTCTACTCTCCCCTACTCTACTCTACTCTACTCTACTCTACTCTACTCTACTCTACTCTACTCTACTCTACTCTATTCTATGAAAAGTTGTTTCGTAGTTCAAGGGATTACTTTAAAAAATCTGTTCTTTGGAAGGTAATTAAAATGAGCTCAACCTGATTATCATGAAGAGAGATCTGTAAAGGACTGTGAAGTTTGAATAAGTCTAAGCGCTATTGCTAGGGTTAAAACTCCATAGCTCAGGATTCTGCCCCATACATCCTGCGACCAATCCGCTCGCACAGAGAGGGCCTCCTCCAGGTGCCGTCCACCAGACAGTGTCGAGGGGCGGCGCCTAGGAGTAGAGCCTTCTCTGTGGCAGGCCCAGCCCTGTGGAATGACCTCCCTCCGGATATTAGGAATACCTCTGACCTCCGCTCCTTTCGTATAAAGCTCAAGACCCACCTATTCCAAGTAGCTGGCCTGGCTCAACTTTGATCTAACTATATCGCTCCTGATGGGTTTTTATTTGGGTATTTTAATTGTATTTAATTATTTAGGGGTTTTTAAACACTGTATTTTATTGTTTTTATTCATTAGCCGACCTCCTCCTTGTACATGTCTTGATATATGTTTTTGTAATATCTATGTCTTGTCTGTATATTTATTTCATATGTTTTACTGTACGCTGCCCCGAGAGGGTGCGGCTAAGAAATAAATATTTATTATTATTATTATTATTATTATTATTATTATTATTATTATTATTATTATTATTATTATTATTATTATTATTATTATTATTATTATAGAACACAATTAATGCTGCTCATTCCTGGGCAAGGTCTCTTTAATTTGTACATATTTCCATCTTGAATTTTATATTTTAAATGTTACGTCATACTGCGTGCCTTATTTTAATTGTGATGCTTCTGACATGAATAAGCAAAGAAATCTCATTATTTTGCTTACATGATTATAAGAAATAAATTGCCAATTGTGTGAGTCTAACTTTGGGCAACTGATTCTGAAAGATAATTGCAGTTAGTTTGCAAAAAAAAAACTATCCCCATATGAAATTTCAGATATTAATTATGGGTATCAGAAATGTTGTGTGACACTCGCTACCCTTTATTCAGGAAGTTATTTTTCTTCTCACATTGTGGTCTCCTTTCCATTGTAGGAAAGAAGAGGATGGCCAATGTAACTTTGGTTGAAGAGTTCATTCTTGTGGGATTTCCACAATTACGGGAGCTGACAATGGTGTTTTACACCGTAGTTCTACTGATGTACCTTCTGTCCCTTTTAGGGCACGCTTTAATCATCTTCGTCGTTATCCTGGAACCCATGCTCCATACGCCAATGTATTTCTTCCTCCTCAACTTCTCCCTGGCTGAGATCTGTTCCACCTCAGCAGAAATCCCCAAAATGTTGACCAATCTCATCTTGGGTCAAAATACCATCTGTTTTGCATGCTGCGTGGCACAGTTTTTCACCGTCTTTGCGATGGGAGGGGTTGAGTTCCTGATGCTCTCGATCATGTCTTTTGATCGCTACATGGCCATTTGTAAACCTTTACTCTATAACATGGTCATGACCAATCCATTCATCTGTCAGTTGGCTTTGGGGTCTTGGATTGCTGGGTTCCTGATTGTCTTTTCTCAGACCATAGTGATATGGACATTTCCTTATTGCAAGGACAACATCATTGACCACTTTTTTTGTGACGTCGGACCCGTTCTGAGATTGGCCTGCGCTGATACAACTCTGATAGAGAGAATCGGTCTCATCTACGGTGCCACTTTCATGTGGGGGTCCTTTGCCCTTTCCCTGATATCATACATGCACATTGTAGCTGCTATAATCCGGATTTCTTCTGCCACTGGACGCTCCAAAGCCTTCCTCACCTGTGCCTCCCACCTCACCGTTCTAATTATCTTCTACGCAGCAGACATGATCATGTACTTGCGTCCTTCTACGCAAGGGGATCCTCAACTCAATAAAGTCATATCACTTGTGCGCACCAGCTTTGTACCCATGTTAAATCCATTCATCTACACAATCCGGAACACTGAATTCAAGGCAGCTCTTGATAAAACAATGAGACGGATAGTGGTTTTTTAGGACTTAAGAATGTTTTTTTTTTAAATAAATTAAATTAAAGGAACTAAAAAGGTGATGTGTTTTGGCTTTATGCAACTATTAGCATTATTTAAGTAGCAATAAAAATATTAGTTTGTGTATGATGTAGAGGACTGGAAGGGACTAGAGGCTAAAACATATGAAGAACGGTTGCAGGAACTGGACATGGCTAATCTAGTAAAGAGAAGGACAAGGGGTGACATGATAGCAGTGTTTCAATATCTCAGGGGCTGCCATAAAGAAGAAGGAGTCAAGCTATTCTCCAAAGCACCTGAGGGTAAGACAAGAAGCAATGGGTGGAAACTAATCAAGGAGAGAAGCAACCTAGAACTAAGGAGAAATTTCCTGACAGTTAGAACAATTAGTCAGTGGAACAACTTGCCTCCAGAAGTTGTAAATGCTCCAACACTGGAAGTTTTTAAGATGTTGGATAGCCATTTGTCTGAAGTGGTGTAGGGTTTCCTGCCTAAGCAGGGGGTTGGACTGGAAGACCTCCAAGGTCCCTTCCAACTGTCCTGTCCTATCCTATCCGTTCTGTTCTGTTCTGTTGTTTTAAAATTTAAATAAGAAACAAATCAGGAACCTAGGGCAGTGATGGCGAACTTATGGCATGCATGCCACAGGTGGCACGGAGAGCCATTTGTCAGGGCAAGCAAGGCGCTGCCCTGTCAGCTGGCCAGCGTGCATGTGCACGCTGGCCAGCTGAGTTCAGAACCTTTATAGGAGCCTGGGGAGGGTGAAAAGAGCTCCCCCGGAGGCCCTCTGGAGGCTTCATGAGCTTCCCTGAAGCCTCCGGAGTGCAAAAACCCGGCCCTGAGCAAACCGGAAGTTCAGGTATGGACTTCCGGTTTGCTCAGAGGGTCGTTTTGACTGCTCTGGAGGCTTCAGGGAAGGGTCCTGAAGGTCCCTCAAGCATTCGAAGCACTCAAAATGACCCTCCGAGCAAACCAGAAGTCACTTCCGGGTTGCTCGGAGGTTTGTTTTGACTGCTGCCGAGGCTTCAGAAAAGCATCCTGAAGGTCCCTCAAGCCTTCGGAGGACTCAAAACGAGCCTCTGAGCAAACCGGAAGTCACATCCGGTTTGCTTGGAGGTTCGTTTTGACTGCTCCAGAGGCTTTAGGGAGGCGTCCTGAAGGTCCCTCAAGCCTCCGGAGGGCTTCTAGGGGGGGTGGAGGAGGCTCTTTTTGCCCTCCCTAGGCTCCTATAAAGCCTCTGGAGCCTGGGGAGGGGAAAAAAAGCATGCAAAAAATGGGGGGGGGGAGTGCCTGTAGTGTGCGCATGCGCACTGGGAGGGGGTGTCACTCATTGCATTATGTGTGCGGCACGCATTCACACTACCCCCTTGTGCTCCCCCAACTTATGGCACACGAGCCAAAAATGGTTCGCCATCGCTGATCTAGGGTCAGTCAGCTAAGCGTATTTGAAGAAGGGTTCAAAAAAATCACTTGGAATCACATGGTTAACTCTCATCTCCTTTTTAACTTTGAAACATGTGTCAAACTGATAAAATTCTTAGGGTTCACACAGTCATGATGTCCCCGAGATCAGCTTTCAAAGCAAAGCAATCATGTTAACTTCATTTCAATCTCCGTGTTTGCAACTGACGAAGACAGCTTGACCCTCTTCCTATGGCCTTTGCTGTTTCAACAGCAACCTATCTGAGTTAGGTAAATGTATACATTATTCACATCCATGACATCCATAAAAAGAAAGGAAGAAAAAAAGGACCGGTGTCCTTTTCTCTGAATTCTGTTGCCAGGCATTGTGTATAGAGGCTGATGAAATTCACTGGAAAAGGCTGAAGGATGAAACTCTTCTGTGTAAAATCATACAAATAAGAACATGAATATATTTGGGGATGACCACAAAGTATAGTTTTGGGGTGGCAGCTTAGGTATTTCCATAAATTAAGGATACTGCTGTATTGAGGGTTGTACTTCAGAAAGTTTACTTTAGTTAGACCAAAGCTGTATTCCTTGAATAAAAGTTGCTCTTCTTATGTTATTTGTTTTTTAGATATTATTTTCTAGTGGCTTGGCTTCCTTTCATAATCAGTATTCGTCATCATTTAACAACCCCCCCCCCATAATCCCTTGCAGGGTGGAGTTTGGGCAACTGAATGGAGCTTGCAGAGCATTTAATGGCCAGTTGCCCTTCCTGTTGCCAATGAGGAGCTTTGTTCAGCAGATATATTCTCATTGTGCCCAGAGGATATTTGCCTCTACCTAGGATTGAACTCACAACCTCTTGATTGTGAGGTGAGAGCTCCACCTCTAGGCCACCGTACCACTCTACCTTTCATAGTTAGTATTCTTATGTCTAAATGTTTCTAAGAGACAGGGCCAGTTTTCCTTAAAAACGCAGGTATTTATGGGGAGGGACTCACTTGCCTTAAATAACACAGTTTATGTTAATTTGATTACTATGATATGATATTAGGGAAAGGTAAAAGTTCCCCTCACGCATATATGCTAGTCATTCCTGACTCTAGGGGGTGGTACATATCTCTGTTTGAAAGCTGAAGAGCCAGCACTGTCCAAAGATGTCTCCGTGGTCATGTGGCCAGCATGACTAAAGGCCGAAGGAGCACAGAACGCTGTTACCTTCCCACCAAAGGTGGTTCCTAATTTTTCTACTTGCATTTTTACATACTTTTGAACTGCTAGATTGGCAGAAGATGGGACAAGTAATGGGAGCTCACTCCGTTACTCGGCACTAGGGATTTGAACCGCCGAACTGCCGACCTTTCTGATCGACAAGCTCAGCATCTTAGCCACTGAGCCACCACATCCCTTATGATATTACAGACGAACAATTCCCTTGGTCCCCAATAAGCTACCTATCCATCTATTTTTTTAAAGGTTCTTCTAACTCCAAAGAAGATGTGAGGCTTTCATGATTTCCCAAGACACCACCTCTACTATTATCTTTACGTTCAAGAATATCTTGGTGACTTCTCGAAACTGTTACAAAAGCCCAGTTGAATGGTTTGATGGCCTAAAGAAAAAGCTAGTTCCATAAAGAAGAGCTTCTAATTGACCTGCCCATTGTTTGTTGTTGTTGTTGTTGTTCTTGCTGTTGTTGTTCAGTCATTAAGTTGAGTATGACACTTCATGATGCCATGGACAAGGGGTGAAATTCAGTAAGTTCTGAGAGGATCTGGAGAACTGGTAGCAGAAATTTTTAGTAGTTCAGAGAACTGGCAAATACAACCACTGGCTGGCCCCCGAGTGGGATGGGAATGGGGATTTTGCAGTATCTCTCCCCTGGTGTGGGGTAGGAATGGAGATTTTGCAATATTCTTCTCCCAGGAGTGGGAAGGGAATGGGGATTTTGGAGTATCCTCCCCCTGCCACGCCCACCAAGCCATGGCCACAGAACCGGTGGTAAAATAATTTGAACTTCACCACTACCATGGCCTATAGTATGCCAGACCTCCCAGTTCTCCACTGTCTCCTGGAATTTGTCTACAATCATGTTTGTTGCGTTGATGACACTATCCAACTATCTCACCTTCTGCTGTCTCCTTTTCCTTTCCTCTTCAATCTTTCCCAGCATCAGGGTCTCTTCCAATGTGTCCTCTGTTCCCATAGGTGGCAAAGTATTTGAGCTTCAGGTCCTTCCAGAGTTGATTTCCTTTGGGATTGTCTGATTTGATCTCCTTGCAGTCCAAGGGAATCTCGAAAAGTTTTCTTCAAAGAGCTGCCTGTCCAAGTGACCAATCCATATCTCTCAGTTTGACTAAGGATTTTTTTTGATGATCGAATTCCATTATTTGAATATTGTCCTTTGAAAAACTTTATACCAGTGATAGCAAATGTTTTTGTCCTCATATGCCGAAAGTGTGTGCATGCATGCCCACACCCATAATTGCAATGTGCTTGCCACACCCCATGTGCACATGCGTCCCATGTGACACCACCACCCCTGTGGACTATTTTGGGCCTAGCAGGCCTCCCTGAAGCCTCCTGGGACCAAAAACAGTCCATGGGGGGACGCCACACCTCCCGCGCTCCATTTTGGGCCCAGCAGGCCTCCCTGAAGCCTTCTGGGACCAAAAATGGGTTGTGGGGGCACACCAACACCTCCAGCTTCCTCACACCATGCATGCGTGCATGCCCCTACCCCTCTCAACAAACATGCATGAGTGTCTCTCACATGCACCCCTCCCCCACATGTGTGTTAGTAAGGTGACCAACTTTTTTACAATGAAAAGGAGGACAAAACACGTTCTATTGTCCAAAATGCTAAGGTGACCAACTTTTTTACAATGAAAAGGAGGACAAATAAATTGGAAAAAATATATTGTAAATAAAAGAAATATTTTATTCATTGCAACAATAATACACTAAAATATGATATATGCATAATAAAAACATTTGCAACATTTTATATTGTAATTATGCTTACATGCCTGTTAATTATTATTTAAATGAGTACTTTTCCATTGAATTAATATTTTTTGTCAATGTATCATCATCTAACAATATATTGGAAATATCTGAACAAGAAATATCCTTCATATTGAATTTTACGGAAAGTGCTGCAGCTAGAGTATCAACATTCAATCTCGATTTCTCACTTGTCGAAAAATCATTGGCAATTAAAAAAACTCTTCCAACTGCTGCATTAGTTCCAGGGCAGCACAACGTAAATTGAACAAGTATAAATAAATGTTCACATGGAATATGTTCATTTTTGAAATGGCTGAAAATATCCACCCATCTTTTATCAATTTCAACATGTTGATTTTCCCATTGTATTAATTTTTCAGAATTTAAATATACATTCAGTCTTCTAATTTCTTCAAAGAGACAATTGTCGTCTATTTTAATGTCTAGCATTTCTTTAGATAAAAATTCAACACAAGATTCAATATCTGTTCAATATACTTGCGATGAAGTAAAAAAACACCATTAAAAACTGTTTAATAAAACGTGAATTGTACTTACCTCTGTATAATTGAATATTCACTGAGAAAGAAATAATTACCGTGAGTCATTCAATTGCCGACGTGCCGTGAGTCTACTGTGTGCGTATGTGCCGTGTTGTGTTTCAGTAAGAAGTAAACAAAGCCACTTGCACGCGGTGCTCTCTCTCAAGGTCTCCCGTGCGGAGCGCATGCATCTCATAATCGCGTCTTATACCGCACTATACCGAGTCTTGACGAATTGTCATGTCAAATACAAATCCATCACATAATGCGCAACAGATTAGTCTTCAAATATCGAAAAGGAGGACATGTAGGAGGACACTTTTCGAGGGAGGACAGAACTTACAAAAGAAGGACTGTCCTCCCTAAAGGAGGACGGTTGGTCACCTTAGTGTTAGAGACCCCAAAATCAGCTGACTGGCAGGGGCCCCGCATGCATGCATGGTGGAACTTAGCTGGGGTGAGGGCCTCACATGCTACCTGTGGTACACATACCATAGGTTTGCCATCACGGTTCTATACTGTACATAAACTACTAATTGGCAGGAGGGAAACTATCACTTGTGCTGTCCTTGAGGAACTATAAAGAAATCACAACAGGAAAAAAAAATGTCTTCCAACTCTTCACTGTTACTGAACAGAGTTATGTATATGGAGAAACATTCCTCTCTAAACCTATCTCTAGTACATGTTTGATGCTTGCTACAAGGTAAGAAAGAAAATGTTGTCTTTGATGTGGATTGTAAGGTCTTTCACAGTTATGGTTATTAGGGAGATTGGGTGAAATCATTTTGAGATTCAAATGGAGCTTTAGCAACACAAATTAATTGGTCGCAAGCCATGGATTCTTAAAAAGAATGAGGGGTTTGTACTTTGGTGCTCAGGAAAATAGATTGCCTAACATGGGTTGTAGGTGTTATATAGAAATTAAAATTATATAGAATAGCGGAGTTGGAAGGGACCTTGGAGGTCTTCTAATCCAACCTCCTTAGGCAGGAAACCCTACACCACTTCAGACAAATGGTTATCCAACATCTTCTTAAAAACTTCCAGTGTTGGAGTACCCACAATTTCTGGAGGCAAGTTGTTCCACTGATTCATTGTTCTAACAGTGAGGAAAATTCTCCTTAGTTCTAAGTTGTTTCTCTCCTTGGATCAGTTTCCACCCATTGCTTCTTGTTCTACCTTCAGGTGCTTTGGAGAATAGTTTGACTCCCTCTTCTTTGTGGCAGCCCCTGAGATATTGGAACACTGCTACCCTGTCTCCCCTGGCCCTTCTTTTCATTAAACTAGACATACCCAGTTCCTGCAACCGTTCTTCATATGTTTTAGCCTCCAGTCCTCTAATCATCTTTGTTGTTCTTCTCTGCACTCTTTCTACATTCTCAAAATGTTTTCACATCGTTGTGACCAATTAAGATTAAGGTCAGGTAGGAAAAGTGTTAGGATGACTCCTTCCATGTATTAATTGGTTGCAAGCTTTCTCACCCAGCTTTGAAATCTGTTCACTAATTTTAAAAACAAGAGAGTATCGTTCTTACCTTGGAGTAACTGATCAGAGAGGGCTAAAAACAGAACAGAATAGAATTCTTTATTGGCCAAGTGTGATTGGACACCCAAGGAATTTGTCTTCAGTGCATAAGTTCTCAGTGTACATAAAAGATATAAGTGATAAATCATGATCAGAGTCATCATTAATACATTCATCATGAATCATAAGTTACAACACTTAGTGATAGTCGTAAGATACTAAATAAGCAATCAACAAAAATCAAACTAGGAAACTAAATAAAACAATATAAATTGTAAGGATACTAGCAACAAAGTTAAAGTCATAAGTAGAGAAGGAGATAGGTAATTGGAAGGATGAGAAAAGTGATAGTAATACAGTCTTAGTAAATAGTTTGACTGTTGTGAGAATTAGTTGTCTAGCAGAGTGAAGGCATTGGGGTGGGGTGGGGGGAAACAGTCTTTTGTCTAGTTGTTCTGGTGTATAGTACTCTATAATGTTGTTTTGAGGGTAGAAGTTGAAACAATTTATATCCAGGACGTGAGCGGTCTCTAGATATTTTCACAGCCCTCTTTTTGACTCACGCAGTATACAGGTCCTCAATAGAAGGCAGGTTGGTAGCCATTGTGGGTTTTTTTCTGAATTTCCAATTATTTATTGAAGTTTCTGTCTGTCTTGTTTGGTTGCAGAGCCAAACCAGACAGTTATAGAGGTGCAGAGGACAGACTCAATAATTCCTCTGTTTTATAACAAAAGATTCTAAATTATTC